>VMKM01002247.1:0-81324 GCA_008360985.2 Macquaria ambigua
TTTTGTACCTTTCAGATATTTCCTGGCCTCATCCAGCTGAGGCAGCAGGAGGAAAATATGTGCAGGCCACCACAGACTGCTTGTACATCACATACGTCCAAGAATGCCAAATATCTGAATGAGATTTTAACGGACACGGTCACATTTTTCGCATTTTGACTGAGGTGAAGGAACGCGGTAATGTTGAGCGTTCAGCTGAGCATTAAACACACAGACGCAGCAGCAGCATCCAGAGCAGAGAGCAGCAGAGGAAACTAGACCTGGAACATATCCGTAGATTCAACATGTGACAAAATCTCTAATTAAAAATTAACCTGGTGATGTGGACAATCAACCCCCCTCCTCTGCCCCCAAAAGACCTTTTTGAATCTACATGATCCATATTTTAGTTCCTTTAAACTAGCAGCACTTTTACAATTCAGTCCTTTGATACAGCGTTAAAATATCAACAAGATGAAGCAACAAGTCCTCAGCCGTGCTAACTACTACTGTACTTACGCACAGTGGTGTTTTGGTGTGTTAGCATGCTATCATTTGCTAATTAGCAGGAGACATGAGGCTGATGTGAATGTCATCAGTTTTGCAGGTATTTTGTCACAAACCAAATGATGGCACTAAATTAAAAAGTTAAGGGATCAACAAAGTTACTACAATTCATCCTGAGGGGGGCATTAATTTCTCTACTAGATTTCATGGCAATTCATCGAATAGTTGTTGAGATATTTTCGTCTGGACCAACCGACGGACAAAAAAATGTTGCTTAAAAAAGGTTAAAGTCCAGTATTTTATATAGTTTACTAGTGGTTTTAGGAGACTGTCCTCCCCAAAAATATGACCGTATAGGTCGCCTGTGCAAGAAACTTATTACGACCTATATTTACATTTATGGTTAGGCGGCGACCTGTAAAGAGCGACAAAGTCCGCGTAGTGAAGAGGTCGGGGTGGATGGAAACCTAAACCTAACCAAGTAGTTTTGGTGCCTAAACCTAAACAAACTGCAACCGTTTCACAACGTTAAACACGTGTTTATTACCATGACGAAGATCCGGTACGCCTATATGTCATTTTGGGAGTCACTAGACTTAATGTAAAAACTATTAGTTTTTATCCACATACATACTGTACATGTATTATATAAAATGCCAGATTTTGTCCTCAATATAACATGAAATGTGTCAATCTGTCTGTCTCTGTGTCTCTAACCACCAGCTGTGCTCTGTTCATTAACCTGCTAACCAGCTTCCACATGGCTCCTGTTAACACACACACACACACACACACACACACACACATACACACACACATACATGGTGGCACGTGTTAAACTAAAAGACAAGAGACTGAATAAAGAACAGAGACAGACAGAAACATCATCAGTGTCACATGAAACCTTGTATGTCCTAAATGTGACCTGTGAGTTTTTCATTCAGTTTTGTATTTTAGATGGATTTTTGGATTTTGTAGTTTTGACGAGTAGATTTTTGGATTTATTTCTGGTGCATAAATGTGTTTCTTAAATCAGCTCTCTACAGGTGGAGGTGTACTGAGGATCAGTTTCGGGGTTTCAGGTTTTCAGTTTGATGGGACGGTTACCTGGTCCTGGTTAAAGTTCAGCTCCGGTTCCAGTCCAGCTCTGGCCCTCATCCATCAGACCCACATGAGCCTCATTAGCAGCAGCTGATCAGAGCAGCAGCAGGGGAACATGTGAGGTGTGTAAGTGGTCATGAGACACGATGTGAAGTTTCAATTAAAACAGAACCGACCGACGAGCTGCTGCTCATTAAAACGCCACATCTCAGCTCTGATTGGCTGAATCCAGCTCTGAGTCTAAGGCTGGACCTGACGGGGTTAACAAGGTTCAGGTAGACAAATTTAACTTAACTGGTTTAGAAATGTTTTTAATCACGCTGCAGTATGGAAGAATAAAACTAAATGTAAATATGCTACACATTAATTGATATAAAGCCTCATTTGAAGCTAAAGGTAACTTCTGCTGTATCTCAGTTCGGTTACTTCTGTTAGTACACTTACATGCAGTACACTGTGTACACTATGTACTTACTTGCGTAGTGCGTGAATTGTGACAGGGTAGTGTCTCAAATCGAACACGGCCGTTCGCAGAATTTGACCGCTTCTTCTTCTTCTTCTTTTTAATGACGGATTGCAACCGGGGCGGAACCTTATCGGCAACATTTGACCGCGATTGTCGCACGCCAAAATATCTGCCAGCTTGTTTGCTCACTTGACTTCAATTCAGTTTTATAAATAATAACGTACTTTTATTTTTAGTGCAGCCGCCATTTTCATACGTTGGTGGTCCCTTCCATGGATGTATAAAGAGAACTGGATACAGCGTCGGAGGCGGGGCCCCGTTCATTCCTATGAAAGCTGCTCAGTGGCGCATAAAGCCAAAAATGTTCGACTTCCCAGGTATAAAATTATCCAGATCTTCCACATAGCTTCCGCATTCTTGGCCCATAGAGCAAGTGCACTAGCGCTTCCTTTAGCCCCGCCTCCCAGCCGCTCCGTCTCAGGCTCACTCACATGAATGGCAGTCACTCTATAACTCTGGATTCGGCTATTTATGCATTTTACAACTTTTAGGACATAATGATTTAAATAAGTGTTCATACTGGCTAGTTGTTGTACCTCAAAAAAAATTATCCGCTGATTTACAGACGTCTCTTTCCCAGTGTAAGTCTATGGGAAAAAGTGTCTTGGGGCCAGTGTTTGGCCACTATGTGAAATTGGCTTCAAAGCCTGGCGCTCTTCCTGGGGGCTTGGTCCCTTCCCTTTCACTACGTAGCCAAGATGGCGACCGTTGAGGGTGAGAAGTGAGCAGCGTTACACTCAACTTTTTGACCGTTAGTGAACCATCTGGGTACTCATAGTGCACTGCATTTTGCCATAATTGTCAGTGTGAACACACTTATGCACTTAAAATAGCAAGTGTAAGTACAGAAGAACGCGAATTAAGACACAACGTTTGAATCGCCAACTTGCTAACCGAATCTATAGATACTATAGATACCTGGCACATTTTATCATATGTACTGAAACCTTCTAAAGGAAGTTACAAGCTAACTATGAATCACTAGCTGACTAATTCTTCAAGCAAGCTAATACTCTGAAAGCAAGCAAGTTACTGGTCCCAGCCAAGAAATAAACCAGCACACAAATGAGATATAACGGGTTAATTAGTGAGCTTTAGAGGTGCTGGTAGGTGGATTTTGTTAGTGTATGACAGCACCAGGCTAGCTGTTTCCCTCTGTTTCCAGTCTTTATGCTATGCTAAGCTAAGCTAAGCAGCTGCTGGCTGTATCGTTCTTCTCATCTTACTCTCTGAAAGAAAGCGAATAAGAGTATTGTCCCAAAATGTTGAAACGTAAGTATACCACCAAATGTGGGTTGAAGTGGTCCAAGTGGTCCAGGAGTTTAATATATAGAAAACTCCCTCAAATGGTTTCAGCCCTAATGCCATGTCATAAAAATAGAAAACCTCATTATATAGAAGTCCTGATGGTGTACTTGTACTTGTAAGCTTGGTGCTAATTTAGCTGTAACTGTTGTCTGAGTGAGTGAATAATGGCTATTTAGACACAACGTACTCCACACAACGTGGCTGTGATGAACACTGCAGCCTCTAGGGGGCAGCAGCAGCACTTTACTGTATTTAAATATTTATACTTTTTTGCCCTAACTATCCTGTGTGTGTGTGTCACAGCTGACTGTGTGTGTGTGTGTGTGTGTGTGTGTGTGTGTGTGTGTGTTGAGCCTCAGGATCAGAGTTAGAGTGAGTTAACAAAAATGAAGTAAAATCACGTTACTGTCAGCGGGGGGGGCGTGATGCAAAACCAGACGCATCTTACACAACAAACAAAAAAAAAAAACAGAATCCTGTTTAGATAGGAATACACACACACACACACACATTTCTACACTGTAGCCCCATTGGCTGCTGCTGATGAATGGAAGGGTTGTTGACCAATCAGGAGCATGTGACCGGCAAATATGTAGACCGATGGGCATCAGCTGTCCCTCCATCACACACACACACTTATACACACACACACACACACACACACAGTTAGTGACAGTGACTACTTATACAGAAACACACACACACATCAGTCTGCTTTATAATCGTCATCACCATCATCATCATCATCAGTCGTCTGTCATCCGTCCATCATGCACAGCAAAGAACAAATCAGGTAAGAAAACTCCTTTATGGTGTATTATGTGTCTTTTTTTATAACTAATATATGTTTTATTGTTGTGCTGTTGTTTTAGAACTAATATTAACATCTTTCTCTCAACATACCAGACCAGCGTTTACTAAACTTTTTGGCTTGTGACTCCTCATCATTGCATATTTCTACTCTGACCAGCTCAACCAACTAGTGGTTTTGTTTTCTTTGTTTTCTTTGAATAATTTTCAAAAGCCTGAAAAGGTACATTTGTTCAGTAATTCACAAGATTAGAGGAGAGTCTTTTTTTTTTGCTTTCTGCTGTTCTGTTAATTAGTTTGTGACCCCAGAACCAACCAGACTTGGTAATACTTTATAAAACAGCCTGCGGTTTACAGTTTAGTTTTATTCTGTGAATCAGGTACCAATAAAATACTTGGCCGTTCATACTGGTGCTTGAATGTAGGTACAGTGGAAGAAAACAAGACTATGGGGAACAAGGTAGTTACAACTGGGCATTATAGAGGAAAGAAGAAATAAATTATACTTTAAGTATTTTTGTAAGTACTGTAGGGTACAGTACTGGGAAACAAAACAGAAGTTTGGGAAAATCAACACTGATATTCTGCAGAACTTATAAAGTAATTATGGTGTAACGTATTTCACAGTTATGATATGCAACCAAAACAGTAAAGTACAGAAAAGGGGCTTTGGGAAAATTTCTTGAAACTCTGATGGAGGAGTTATTGAAAAACATATGAAATATTTGGGTTGTGTTTGAGGACAGGGGTACTCACAATTTACAGAGAATACAGCCCAGTTGTTACTACAATACCCATGAGCCTCGGGCGCCGTTGCCATGGAGAAGAAGCCAGTCAGAGGCACGAATCAGAATTACAGGGAATTCAAAACGCTTTGTTGTTTTATGTGTTAACAAAACGTGGCGCCACAGTTGCTAAGTTTAATCAAAACTGACCCAGAAATGAAAAAGGGAACTGATTTCAGCTGCAGATTATAAAATCAGTTTTCTAAACAGCGTAATCTTTAGCTTCCAACCGACAACATAACAGAATTTTAACCTCAGTGATTGGATGTTTCTGGCTGAACATTTGTACGTACACAAGCTTGTACCATTGACTTTTTTTATCAAAGAACCAGATGTTTTGTAACACTGCTGTTATAATTGTTTGGACTGATGGGAGAGTTTCATGCTGATCCAAGCCATAGTAGTGAGTCACGTAACAATGTCTATGAGAAAAATGAATGGGAACCGAAATAGCTCCTCCCACTTCACAACTGTATTACCCAGGGCTCTGAGCAGTTGCCAGGCAACCAGTGGAGACTCCAGGAAGTTACTGGTCCCAGCCAAGAAATAGTCCAGCACATAACCCACATTATCACACTTCAGTTTTTGTATTTATTAATGAGATGTAATGTGTTAATTAGCGAGCTTTAGAGGTGCTAGAAGGTGGGTTATGTTACCTTTGGACAGGTAACCGCTAGCTGTTTCCACCTGTTTCCAGTCTTTATGCTAAGGTAGGTTAGCTGACTGCTGCTGCGGTTGCTTACTGGGATGTTTTGGAGGCAGGGAGAGTCTAATTAAAGATTGAGTTGCATAATGGAAACTGTAGGATCCAGTGTGATCCAGTGAAGGAGGAGGATAAGGGTTAAATGAGTAAATGTAGACCTCAGCCACATTCTTTGGAAATGTGAACAAAGTTTTTACCAGCTGAAATCCTCTTACTATGATATTGCTCTGCTAGCTACCCACTACCTGAACCCAACATGCATGAATCCATTTTCATAAATAAGAGACTGGATGTAAAAGCAACCTGAGAATAGTTAGACCTGATCCAGAATGTGGTGGACCTGAACAGACCAAAACAGAGAGAAAAAACACCAATTAACAAGCAGCAACCACGCTCTCTATCTGCCTCAGAAAACATTTTTCTCCTGTGATCAGATTATCATCAGGATGATGATGATGATCTGACTGTCTGGTCTGGAGGCAAAGTGAATTCACACTTAATAATAAATTCCTCCTAAAATGATCCAAAATAATTTCCCCGTCTTCTCTTCTTCCTGTCTGCAGTCATGACGAATACCAGAAGACAGCTGATTGGCTGCTGACTCAGACGAAGCACCGCCCCCAGGTGGCGATCATCTGCGGGTCCGGACTGGGCATGCTCGCTGACACTCTCAAGTGTCAGGACTCCTTCGCTTATTCCGACATACCGGGCTTCCCACAGAGCACAGGTACTCTGGATACACAGTTTTATGACTAACTTTTTTACCGACTGATTGATGATTCTAATTCAAAGAAATTTATCCTGATTATAAAATTAGTCTGTGGCGACAAATACGAGGTTAAAATCTGGCTTAATCTGTACAATGTCTGCCCAGCATTACAGGTACAATTGAAAGATGAAACTGAACATGAACAAGCAAAGAAAAGGAAGAAAAAATAGTAGTTACCTGGTGTAACTCCAGTTTGTGCGAGTGACCAAGATTGTCTGTCTGATTACAGCATGCATGAGTAGTAACTGTCAGGACGTGTTTAGCGTAGCTTAGCACAAAGACTGGAAGCAGGGGGAAACTGCTAGCATAGCTTCACCGAAAGAGAAAAAAGAAATCCACCTTCCAACAGCTCCAAAGCTGCCCGGTTACAGGTTTAGTTTACATGTCAATTTACATGTTAACTCTAAGTTTTTGTGGATTAATTATCATCACTATACCTGTCTCTCACTGTGATGCTGTCTCTCTCTGTGTGTGTGTTGCAGTGCAGGGTCATGCAGGTCGGCTGGTTTTCGGGGAGCTGAAGGGGAAGACGTGTGTGTGCATGCAGGGTCGCTTCCACATGTATGAAGGACACTCACTCTGCAAGGTACACACACACAAACACACACACACACACACACGTTTGTATCACTAACCTTGAAGAAATAGTTTGACATTTTGGGAAATATACGTATTCACCTTTTTTGCAGGGGGTTAGATGAGAAGATTGATACCACTCCCGTGTGTGTACGCTAAATATAGCCTGGCTCGGTCCAACGGTAACAAAATCCACCTACCAGCACCTCTAAAGCTCATTAATTAACACGCTGTATGTCCTTCGTTTAATCTGTACAAAATGTTAAAACTGTTAAAACGTTTTACAGAGGTTATGTGCCAAACTATTCCTTGGCCAGGGCCAGTTGCCAAGCAACCAGCAGAGACTCCAGGTTACTGGGCCAAGAAAGTGTCCGTACATAACCCCGGTAAAATGGCAAGTTGTCGTTTTTACACTCTAGTTTTTGTACAGATTAAACAAACAAAATGCAGCGTGTTAATTGATGAGCCTTAGAGTTACTAGTTATTTTTGGACAGGTTAGCTGTTTCCACCTGTTTCCAGTCTTTATGCTAAGCTAAGTTAGCCGGCTGCTGGCGGTAGCTTCATACTGGGGTGTTTTGGAGGCAGGCATGGTCTAATGAAAGATTGAGCTGCATAATGGAAATAAGATAAGATAAGCTTTTATTGATCCCCAGAGGGGATATTCAGGTGTTGCAGCGGCACAAAGACAGAAATAAGTGCAGATAATTAGAGAAAATAAATAAGAAGTATATTAGATATTAGAAGTATATAAAATGTACAATCCAGTGTTTTTGGAGCTTTACACATTCTCTGGACTAAAAATCAGGATATCTCCGCCTCCTTTTTTTAACCTGTCTCCTGTGAGACCCCCAAGTGCAGCACAAAATCGGTGGGGTGCCCCATTAACCTTAACCTAATCCTAACTTTAACTCTCAAGTTCTAAAACTCACTTCACAAAGAGAAAAGCACAGGAGCACACACATCAGGTTGAGAATTTATTTCTGGTCATTTTGAGAACAGATGTAAGAGCTGTAAACAGTATCTGAATTTTCCAGACCACAAGAATGCACATGAACGCACCATTTCCATATTTACATCCGGTTCACACGTTTAACTGTGTTTACAAAACAATAAACAATGAATGCAAATCAATTCTATGGGAAACACTACACACCCACACACACACACACACACACAGACACACACACACACAGTGTGATCAAAGCACCTCAGTCACGCAGCCTTGGTGTAACACAGATACAACTGTTTTAATCAGTTGCATGAGACTGAACCTGTAACATGACGTGTGTGTGTTCGTGTGTTCGTGTGTGTGTGTATTTGTGAACCCGGCTCAGGTCATGCATGAGTTTGGTCACATGCAGCCTTTTAGCAGACTGTTGAATGCTGCTATTGTTTCTCTATATTTCACACACACACACACACACACTCTCTCTCTCTCTCTCTCTCCTCCTTCACAACTAAACTACTGATATAACACGTTTATTATACCTCAGGCACATCCAAAGGGTTAGGGTTTTTCCATTTTTTTTAATTTAGAAGCAGGATTTGTACACAGGCATAGAGGAAGTTGTACCTGGAAGGCTGTGCTCAGGGCAAAAGACCCCAGAACTTAACCATTTACATTAAAGTGGTAGATTATGTAAGAAGAACAACTGTCTGTCTCAACAACTGTCTCCATAACAACGAACCTTAACAGGAAGCTTCTTATGTTTGAGAGACAAATGATTACCGAGGTTATGACGAGAGACCTGTCTGTCTGTCTGTCTGTCTGCCTGTCTGTCTGTCTGTCTGTTCATCAGACAACGTTTCCAGTTCGAGTCTTCAAGCTGTTGGGGGTGGAGACTCTGATCGTGACGAACGCTGCCGGCTCATTGGCTGATGGCCTCCAGCCTGGTGACATCATGATCATCAAAGACCACGTCAACTTCCCCGGACTGGTCGGTCTGAACCCACTGAGCGGACCCAACGACGACAAGTAAGTGTTCATATTGTAATGTCGCTTGTGTTAACTCAGTTGTCATAGTAACAAAGTATTGAAGTTTGTTGCTTTGTTGTTGAGGGCTTTGTTTCGGTTGTTGTTTATTGTTGTTTATTATTTGTTGTTTACAGGTTCGGGCCTCGTTTCCCGGCCATGTCAGGTTGCTATGACAAAGGCCTGCGTTGCCTAGCGATGGAGATCGCCAAGCAGCTGGGCGTGGCCGGCCTCATGCAGGAGGGCGTGTATGCCATGGTGGGTGGGCCGAACTTTGAAAGCATTGCTGAGGCCAGACTGTTGCATCGACTGGGGGTGGACGCTGTCGGTAAGACACACACACACACACACACACACACACACACACACACACAGGAACAGTGTTCATTACAGCCACAATGTGATCAAACAACATCCTGATGATTTAGCTATCAGAACCTTACTGGTCATTAAAATCTAATGGGTTCATCCTCTGAGGATCAGGAAGTCTTCTGAATTTATAACTACCACAATTATAATGATCATCATCAAAATCTATAGGTTTAATGGGATCAATACTTTTAAAGACAATCTGAACAACAGTGTCACAAAGTGGACAGACTGACATCACCACATCATATACTGTAAAGTATCTGTACACGCAGTAGTGGAGTCAGTACTGACAGTAACAGCAGTATTATTCACAGTATCATCAGTACTGTCTCAGTAACTTCAGGTGTGTTTACAGGTATGAGTACGGCTCCTGAGGTCGTCGTGGCGACTCACTGCGGTCTGAGGGTCTTCGGCCTCTCTCTGATCACCAACAAGGTAAACGCACTGATCAATACATCAATGTATTGATGTATTGTGACTGATAACAAAGCTGCAGAACACAAAGTGACCAATCAACTGATAATAAGATTGATAAAATGAACCTTCTGGGGTCAACTTGGTAGATGTTTGATTGATTGATTGACTAACTAATTAATGAATAAATTGCATGAATTGACATACTGATTTAATTGATTGATTAACTGATTCACTACCTGGCAGACTTATTGATTTATTGATTAACTGACTGATTGTTTATTTGATCAACTGATCGATCGATCTGTGACAGATGGAGAAGAGTTATGAGGTCTCGGACAGTGGGATAGATGATTGTTTAATTGATTGTTTGATTGACTGATCTGTGTCAGGCGGTGAAGGGTTACAAGGAATTGGACAGTGTTACAGATGACTGATTGATTGATTGATTGATCTGTGACAGGTGGTGAAGAGTTACGAAGACACGGACAGTGTGAACCATGAGGGCGTCCTGGAGGTCGGCCGGCTGCGCTCTCACACTGTGCAGCAGCTGGTGACCGAGCTGATCAGCAGGATGGAGATCAATAACAACAACAGCACCAGTAATGCTGTCTGAACACACACACACACATTGTGTATATATTTGATTGTTGTATTTACAAAATTTTTTAGACTTTCTCCTATATTAGTTTATCATCCTTCATGTTATTTTTTACCTTTGCTGTAATAAAAACTTTATTTATATCAACAAGGTGCCTAATAATTCTCTATCAGGGTACATTTTAATGTAAGTATTCATTTATGATATTTTATGTTACAGATCGTACAGATTAATATAACAGTGACCACTGTGTTTGATGGTGCTTTAATATAAAAAGATATGAGACAAAGATTTTTCTAAAGATTGTTCTCTTGTACATTGTTCCTGTTGAATTATGGGATTTTATTTTGTTGAAAAATTCACTGACTTCCTGATCCGCGTTAATCTGAATAAAACATGCTGACAAACCTCCTGCTTCCTGTTTGTGTTGATCAACCGAACTGCAGCTGGGTGTTGCAGTTCAGCTGCAGTTCCTCTAATGTCCACTAGATGCTGCTGTGATACAACTCTGACTGTATTGAAGTGAATGGGAAAACCTCACAACCTCTCTCTACAAATACAAAGCCAATACAGTTTTGCTCTTCTAGGGACAATAAGGCCACAACTAAAACATGGAAATAGACGAAAGAAACCAGTAAATGTCATTTTGATTTTGAAATGACAAATCATGAAATGGCAATAAAAAATTATATTGAAAAACCACATGTGGAAAACGCCATGACACCAACACCGCCTTCACGTATTCAAAGAAGACTAACAGTCTACAGCCATGCTTGGCAGCTCTGTGAGGCTGTACTTTGAGCTAAATGCAAACGCCAGCATGCTAACATGCTCACAATGATAATGCTAACATAGTGATGTTTTGCAGGTTTAATGTTCACCATCTTAGTGTGTTTGCATGCTAACATATGCCAATTATCACTAAACACAAAGTACAGCTGAGACTGAGGGGGATGTCATTAGTTCTGCATGTATTTGTTCGTAAACCAAAGTTTTGGACAAATTACAATTTAGAGCAGATGATGGCACTAGTACAAAAAGTCAGAGGATACCCAAAGTCACGAGGGTTCATCCTCTGGGCATCCAACTGTACCAAATTTCAATCCATCAATCCATCTAATAGTTGTTGAGATATTTCAGTCTGGACCAAAGTTGGGGACCAACCGACCAACAGAATAACATTTCTATCTGTAGAGCCACGCCGCCAGCGTGGCTAGAAATGCATTCACATACAAATGTCTCCATCGGTGGAGTTTCACCCATCAGTAACTGAAACATGACTACTGTTGGTTACATGCTCTCGATCTCTTTTCAATCCAGGACTATGGTTCTATAAATTGTGGATGACTTCCATAGACAGGATGTAAAACAGTACGTAGACAGTATGTGTTTCTGTGGTGGTCAGGAAGAATGAAACCGAACCCTCCACATCGCTGACAGTTGGTTTCTGTTTGTATGTGTCTTGATAAGGGGGCGTGGCCCTGGTCAGAGTGAACATGATGTTGTCTTGCACTTTGGGGGTGTGGAGTACAAGACAACGTCAGATTGTTTTGGGTCTAGAAGACAGAATAACTGGATTTTATGGTTACAATTAACTCTATACTACTGGGACCAGAATCAACTGATAGTAGAATAAATAGACTGTACATATAATTTACTTTAAACCGTGGATTTCAGTGACGTTAGTCTTTAAGGTTTCCTTCTTGAAGATGCTGCCAGAACAGAAAGGATAGTACTTTGTTTAAATGATGCCCAGCTTAGTGCAGTTTCTATTCAGCCTTTTGGCAACTCTGATTGGTTTAAGAAATCCATACAGGACAGAATGTTTTCTTTCAACTTTCTGATCATTTCTGAACAACAGGCCGATTACTTCCTTCAAACTACAGGATCCCAACAGGAGAGGCAGGTATGTTATACATACAAATCAATACATGCATGAAGAACAATGTTTTACAGTGACTGTTGTACTGAACATCTCACTGTGGCTTTATGTTACACCGGGCTGACAGTGTGAAGTGCTGCTAGTGTCCCGTAGAGGCTGCAGTGTTTATTACAGCCAGTTTATTAGCCTTACCAGTAGTGAGGCTGATGTAAAGTTTGTCCAGAGGGTGGTGCTAGAGGAAAATCTAAGGGTTCATTCTCTGGAGAGCAGGAATGAGATGTGTCTAGTTGTTGCTGAAAAGTTTTGGACGGAGGGACTGACAGACTTTGCCATCCTTAAGAAAATGATTTTTCAAAGTATTCCATCATACGCAGGTTTTTGTCTAAGTGGGGAAAATGTATGTTTATATTATACAGACTACATTACTATAAGAGGCACAAAGAAATTATAAATGTAAGTTTTTTGCATTGCCTCTTTCTGTCTGAATGCAGCACTAAAGAGATGCAATAGGATGTTTTTCTCACCTTTAAAGTAGTTAAGAGGATTGTCCGCTGAGATCGCTGAGTTTTTAATTTTTAACATTATTCCTGTAACAAATTTTATGAGCTGGTGTTTAACTGAAATGATCTGGGAGATGTCAAGGTCCTGGATCAGGGCTAGAGACCGGTCAGGGATGAATGACAAAAGTCATGACACAGATGTGCATTTTATTCACAACTTCAGTGTATTTGTTTAGTGATGAGAATGTTAGTCTATTGAGAGAACACCCTCAACTCAAGGTCCATGTAGTAGTTGTTCCAGAGCTTTCAATCATATCACATGATGAGTTTTCTCAGTTGTCAGTGAATTGTAGAAATTCAAGTCTCCACTTGGAGGAGTTCTTCAAGGGTTCAAACTCCATCTTCTGAGGAAGATTGTCTGATACAGTTGAAAGCTTCAGAACAGCTACTAAATGGACCTCCTGGTAAGATTATTTTCTGGTGTTTCGAAGATCAAGAATAAACTCTAAACCTCAATATTAATCTACCTTTTTTGTTTTTCCAAAACAGGTGTGTAACGTTGAGGAGCCCATTGCTGCCCCCTGTTGTTCAGGTATCAGTGTGACGATGAACCAGACTGTGACCTCTGAACTCTTCTTAGTGTCCCTGGTGGTTCTGCTGCTGGTTCTGCTGGTTCTGCTGGTTCTCTGCTGGATCCTCAAACGCAGCAGAAACAGGTAAGAACCCACAGCTGCCTCATACAGACATCAGCAGCTCAAATCTACTTTGTGCGATGTTCCTCTTCTGCCTGTTTCAAATGAGTTGGCAAACTGGTCACAAAATTAAATACCTAGGTCTTTTTCTAGTTCTAGAAAACTGGAACTGCTCCAGAGTTCTTCTGTGGTGATCTGACCTCGATCTGACACAACTACAAGGCGTACTCTGTTTGAGTTTGAGCTAAACGGCTCCTGAAGCCAGGTGGGCTTTGCATATTGGGATGAGGATGAGCGAAATCGACAGTTGCTAGCAGCTAGCTGGAGAATTAATTGAAGTCTGACCTGGACTAGCAACAAAGTACATTGCCGTCATGATATTTCTTAGCTTCTTAGCTTCTACAGACAACACATAAAAACACTGACAAGTTCAAAATGTTTTGCCAGTGGCTGAGGGAGAGGGGATTTGACCGGCTCGCTGAACAGTTAAAGTAAAACAGTACAGTAAGATCCTTTTTGTTTAACCAAAAACACAGTCGTCTTTCTGCAACAATTCACCTCTTGTGAGATTTCAGAGCGAGACTTTCTGTTTCTGGTTAAACAAAAAGGATCTAACTCTTTAACAAACAGTCTGTCTCTGTAGGGATCCTTTCCATAATGTTTCAGACACTTAGAATAACAGTCTGAGCCTGTCAGAGGCAAAAACAAGCAGTTTTACTGGACGTACTTTTCACGGGCGCAGTTGCCAGCAAGGATTATGTTCATGGCAATCTACTGGACCCCAAAATATGTGAAAATAGGGCCCAGGTTTAAAAATACTCCTTTAACCCAGAGCACAGGACCTTCAACCTGTGTTTATTTTCTTGCTCCCAGCCCAGACGCATCTAACCAATGAGCAGAGAGAACGTTCTCATGTGGCTTTTAGTGATGGACTTTTGCTCGAAGTTTCCTTGAGTTTTGAAGCGTTTCTGTGGGTTCTGATTCCTCAGAAACTTCACAGAGCTGAAGATCTCAGGAGGAAGACCCGCTCGCATCCTGACCATCAGAACCGAGCCAGACCATGCCTACCAGCTGCTGGACCACCTACTGGACCGAGTCTTTCCCCAGGTGCCACAATCCGGAGACGAACTTGGAGAAGAACCCGTAGCAGAGCCTGGAGAGGAACATGGATCAGATTCTGGATCAGACCCAGAGGTTTCAACAGCAGCTTGTCTTCCCAGAGGTAGGTGTTATTGGACCAAACCTTTTCAGGGCCATAAGCAGTTAGATTTTCCCCGTTCACTACAGTCTCTTATGCAGACTAAATATGAACAACAAACAGATCAAAAAAGATAGAAAGTCTGCGCAAGTAGTTGAAGAACAATAAGTTCTGTAAAGGCACATCGATTGCATGTCTGTGCGTCCTGAAAGATGGATCCTTCCTCTGTTTCTCTTCCTGAGGTTTCTCCATATTTTAGTGGACATTTTCCTTCCTTATGTGAATCGAGGCTCCATGCATATGATGTCATATGTTGCACAGATTGTAAAGACCTCTGAGAAATAGATTTTCTATTTCTTCAGATAGAGATTTTGGGCTGTAGAAATAAAATTGGCTTGACTTTGAAGTTATTCTGCCTTTGAGTTTTTCAACCTTTAATTAAACTTTTAACTGTTCGTGAGTGTAAAGTTGTTCTCTTCCTTTCAGAGACTCAGTCAGTCAGTCAGTCAGTCTCCACCTGCTGGTGCTGAGATGAACTACAGACGTTACTGAGAAGCTCTGACAAAACAGTGAAAATCTGAATTATTCAGGTTTTAAGTGACTCCCCTCTCCCTCCCTCTCTCTCTCCTGCAGCAGTGAACGCTCTTCAGAACAAACTGTGGAGATGGATCACTGTTCCTCCTTCAGGTGAGAAAAAAAGGACTCTCAAAAGTCTGTATGGATCAAAACTCATATTCCTTTTTACATAAATGAAAAATGTGCATACAGACATAGATAATAAGTAGAAGTCTATAATATTAGGTGATGTATTCGATTTAGAAATGTACTACTAATACTGCATTTACTTCACATGATTTTCATTATTATTATAATTTACCTTATTTCTGTCATTTTTAATTTATTTTCGTGAAACTTAATTATATCTTATAAATTAATATAATTCATTTTACATTGATGTCCTCCACCCCAGCCACTCCTCCTCCTCCTCCTCCTTCTCCCACCAATCAGGATCAAACCGACGACCTCGGCCCTCAGCGGTTGGATGCCCGTCTCTCCTCTCATATTGCCTCCTGCAGTTCATACTCAGAGGAGGAGCAACGTGATGACTCACAACTTTAGAGAGAAATAAAGGAATCAACTGTAATTCCTGTGAGGATAAAGGGCTTTTTTGTGTCATTCAGACTATAAAAAACACAGCTGAAATGAAATATCATGTACAGGGGCAGAGTGACAAAACATCTAACGTATGTTGTTGCATCAGAAGATCTAAGCATGTTCAAATACAGCTTAGTAAAGGATATTACAGAGTAAAAGATAAAACAAGATATGTACACATATAAACATGTACATGTACGTGTAGTAGCAATAAAAAAAATATGTAATGTGTATAACTCTATTAAACTGAACTGTTTGATTCACTGCAGCAGTGTTACAGTTCCTCCAGTGACCATGTGGGGGCAGCAGGAGTCAATATTCCACATAATACAACTACTACTAATACAGTGGCTATACTAGTTCCACGTAGTTCTACTACAAATAATTAATTTCAACCCTTGAGTTGTCTGTTTCAGAGAATAAGTTAAGAAATTATTGTTGATTAAAAACTAGACTAGAAGGTCTGAATACACAATAAACACACAGCAGCCATATATTTACAAATTATAGAAGGAACAGTATAAAATTAAAAAAAACAGAAAACATCAAATGTGTTTCATAATGTCTTTAGCAGTTTTGCTTTTCTCTAACAAAAATTGTTTAAGGATTCATAAAGGTTTTTTCACATCAGTTGAGAAAATTATAAAGTTATAACTTTGTTTTCTGTTGTGATATTTCTCTAAAAGAGATTCAAGAGTCATCGTCTCCAATCAGGTGTCAATCAAGTCATCCAGAGATACAAAAAATAACAATATGAAAGCACTATATAGAAGATCTAAAATGTAAGTATCAAAATATACAGAATAAAATAAAAATGTGTAAATATCAAATATACAGAGACTGCAATTAAATGAAAACCAGGAAATGCCAATAAGCACAAATAACACACTGTATAAAGTTTTATAATGAGTTGTGTATTACAGATACAGTCATAAGAATAGACGTTACTAAATTAGTTTAAAAATCTGTCCTCTTTATCACTGTAAACTACATATTTGCTGTGCAAGAATGGAAAGCTAGTCGGGCAAAGCAATAATTAATAATAATAATGGTAGTAAAATATAACCAGACAAAAACAAAAACCATGTGTTCAGAGAAATGCAACTAAAATTGAAAAAAGAAACTCCATCTGAAGTCAGCTGATCCTCACTGTCAGTCTGCCTGCAGAGGGAGTGATGGAGCTGCTGGTGGAGCTGGATGCAGCTGGTTGGATTGATAAAGGCAGCTGATGATCAGTGATTGGCTCCTGTGCTGTGTAGCTGGAAGGAACTTCATTTTAAACTCGCTGGATTGGATGAGGCGATGAGGAAACTCCTCCTCGGGGGGGCAGATAAAATCTAAACATCTGTGATGAGTTGAGTTTCGGTAAGAGCACTCACACTGACACAGAGGAAGTGATGTGTGCTTCTCTTTAATCTAATTTTCCATGTCAGCTCATGTGTAAACTGTGGAAACCCTCTTCTGCCAGAAAAAAAAGTATGAAACTTTATGGAAAGTCTAAATTATGAGATACTAAGTTGTAATTTTGACTGGCAGTCTCACAATTTGGACTTAATATCTTATAATTTTGAGATACTATGAGTACTTTGAGGGCTTCGATAGTAAACAGATCCAGAGTTAAAGGTATAAAGTTGGAGGAGACAGAATAACAGAAAACATCAAATGTGTTTCATAATGTCTTTAGCATGTTTTATGTGCTTTCCTGTAACGGAAATTGTTTAACGATTCATAAACATTTTTCACGTCAGTTGAGAAAATTTAAAGTTATAGCATTGTTTTCTGTTGTTGTTGTGATATTTCTCTAACAGACAAGAGATTCAAGAGAGCTTGTCATCGTCTCCAATCAGGTGTCAAGTCATCCAGAGATATAAAAATAACAATATCAAAGTACTGAATACTGTCCACTGCACAGCAGGGTACGACTTTGAAAATTAAATGTCAAACTTTAAGCTTTTCCATTTTCGTTTTAATCTGGTCATAGAACGCCCATACGAGTATGTTGAAAATTAAAATGCAAATTGGATTATTGCATTTTCATTTTCATTTTTACTCAAATCACACATACCTATGTGGAAAGTTATAAATGCTATGGTATAATTACATTTTCATTTTCAAGTTTACATTATCATTTTAATATAGTCATCTTTAGGCTTCCATACGGTCCTTTATTAGCTAGCTGTTGTTGAACTTGTGATTCATCAGCTAGCTAGTTAGTTAGTATCTAGTAAATTGGTTACACCTTCGTCAGCTAAACTGGTATCTTCATCAATCAGTCCTTCATCAGCTAGTTAGTAAACTGTTCCTTTATCAGTTAGCTATGTAGTAAGTGCTAGTTAGTTAATTGGTCCTTTGTATTGTTAGTACTTTATCTGCTAGTTAGTAAACTAATAATCAGAGAAATGGTCTTGCGTCAGCTTGTCCATTTGCTAGTTAGATCTTTTCATTAGCCAACTCCTCTCTGATATTCAGTATCAGTATGTCTTTAAACATGTCCTATATAGAAGAAATGTCTCTAGTCATGTAGCTTTCAAGTTAGTAAATAAACAGAATATTTAAAGCATGTATCCAGTCCATATGTTTTCTGTATGGGGGTTTGTGTTGATGACTATAAGGCTCATCTTTAATCTGACTTTAACCCCAGATGGAGTCAGAGAAAAAGAAAAAACATGTTATCATGTAGTCTTTTATGTGTTAACTAGTCTATTCTCACCGAACTGTTTCATGAAGCCAAACTGTGTCTTTTGGGTCAAACAGGAAGTTTGACCCACGCTGATAAAACAACACACACACACACACACTCCCTCCTCAGTTATCTGTTTCTCCTCTGCTGTCGCTCCGACACACACACACACACACACACACACACAGAGGGAGGTAGATAACTCTGTGATTCCACTGCTAAATTTTTAACGCTGTTGTGGAACTTTTTTTTTCCAGGCGGGTTACTGTGGCACCGGGGTACTGTTACACCGACAGAGACAGAGAGACAGAGACAGAGAGAGAGAGAGAGACAGGGTTCAGTTCAGCTCTGCTGCTCACCGAGGCTGGACGGAAACCAGACTGTTCATGGGGTGTACGGTAAGTTACTCTGTCTGTCTGTCTATTGCATGTTATTTGTGCATGTTAGAGTTTTTCCAGCTGTCCCTTACAAAAACATTATGTTTTCACACATTGATTATTATCTCTTACTTGTGAAATGTCCAAAAGCAAATTCACATTATATCAGCAGCACATGTGATTTTCAGATATCTTACATGCAAAAAACACACATTTCACATTTAATATCACATTTAAAACATATTTCACATTTGTTACATTTCTATATATATATATATATATATATATATATATATATATATATATATATATATATATATATATATATATATGCACGTGTTTTTGGACATTTCACACGTGATAACATTCACATGATAAAGGTAGATGTGATTTTGAGACATTTCACATGTAAAGTGCAGTTTGGAGAAGTGAAAACATAAATTTCTCGTGCTTTTCTCGTAAAGAGTTTCTGGTTGATCTCGCTTTACAAAGCACCTGATGTAGTTCATTGACTCTTTTCAATTAGCTAACTTGTAGTCATATTCTGTGTGACATTTTACATGAGAGACCTGTGACCTTTGACCTTTGACCACCTGACTGTCTGGGGCTTGTAGTTCTATTCTGTCTGGACGAATAAGCTGAAATTACAAAAATACAATTACTGGTCATGAACAGCAATTTTGACGGATTTTGCAGGATTTTTGGTTGTTTTGGTTGTTCACCCAAAATAAGTTACAGTAACTAGTTCACTACCCAGAGCTCTGAGCTGGTCAGACTCACCCTCACCATCACTCACTGTCGTACTTGGCACCTTTAAATACTTGAATTATTTATTGTAGGAGGTTTGTTTATGTGTCTGTACTCCCTTATGCATACTAGAGGTCTTCGTGGATACATTCAGTTTCTAGTAACCGGGATTCAACCTGGGAATCAAGCTGGGCAGGTTCCAAATCATATATATATATATATATATATATATATAGAGAGAGAGAGAGAGAGAGAGAGATCACTTTTTGAGTTATAAATTATATTTATACAGTAATTTCCACTGATTCTGGTCCCAGTCTATATTCATTGTAATATACGTACAACAAACTGTACAAACTGTACCCTCGTCTGATCCAAGTAACAGTGACTTTACAGCACAATACTAAGTGTGCTCAGTGTCATCATAAATGCAAAGGCATGTAGTCTGTCACAGGAAATGTAAATATCGGAAATAAATTCCTTTCTAATCTTTATAACTGTTTCTGTGACAACTCTTAAAAAGGAATAACTTTCACCTGCTCAGAAGCTCTGTTTAAAATAAGCTATGTGTCTTAAACATACCTGGTGCAACAGCATGCTGGTATCTCTGTCAGTTAGTCCTTCATCAGCTAGCTAGTAAACAAATAAACTGAGCAGGTTGCACTGAACCGGAGAAAGTATTTCTGGACTGAAGTTGTCTTGTACCCCACGACCCCGAAGTAGTACTCTTCTCCAGGCCACACACTTCTATCAGGACGTTAAAACAGAAATCAAATTAAATCAGATCTTAGGTTGCTCTTTAAAGAGTAATGCCATTTCACGAAAACAAAACACACAAGAGAGCATAGTTTGTGCGAGGGAGCGCGTAGAATGAAGAGCAGCACATAATCCTACAAATCATAATCATACTGCACATTTTCTGTCCTGGTATTTCCGTCCTCTCTGATGTTTTTCGCCAGGCTTGAAATTTGTCCTTGTAGGATCAGAGAGCAGACTTAGAGAACTCTGAGAATTAAACGAAGAAAAAATTATCTTTTCCTCCAGTTTTCTTTACAGTAAAATTGTCAGCAGCATGACTTCTTCCGTCAAAGCCAGAATCCCATTGGAAGCACGTTGTGAAGGTATTCAGGGTCAAATTTTGACTCAAAAAACAGGCAGAAAATCAGGAGAGCGCCATTGGAAATAATTTGATTTATTCTTTTTTTATTTAACCTTTATTTAAACAGGAAGTCTCTTGAGATACAATATCTATTTTATAAGAGAGACTCGGCCAAAATGGCAGCGTACAGCATGATGTCGTACTTGCACTTTCGCTGTGAGCTAACACAGTGTTTCACCGCCCTCTCTGGTTGAAAGTTTCCAGTCTGTTGCACCTGTAACCACACCCAAAAGTGATGTCACAGTGTACTGACACACCCTGGAGTACACTTCTACATCACTGCAAGCAAGGTGAGAAGTTAAACTCCTGGAAGAAACAGCATCATGTTTCGGCTTTTTAGAAAAAGATTAGATTGGAGAGAGGGGGCGGGACTCTCTATGTTGTACCAAAGTAACGCTCTGTGGTTGGTTGTTTTGAATGTCAATCAAAACACCTTTCACGAATCTTAAAGACCATAGTGAACCAGACTTTATTCTGAAAACCTGAATCCTCCTGCCTCCTCCCTCAGGCCTGTCCCGTCCTGATGCCGTTACCATAGCAACATGACCCTAAACACCCAGAGAGAGAAGGAACCCCTGCAGCGGCGAGGCAGCACGCCGATTCCTCCCACCCACTTCTATAAGCACCCGTCCTGGACTCGGGACCCTCGGCTCCCCGGCAGCACCCAGCCCGACCCCGAGCAGCCCCGACCCCAGCGCAGCCACCCTCCTCTGGGACAGTCGGCGTCCTACCACCCTGGAGACAAGTCCCTCCACTATCGCGCCCAGTGGAGCTCAGACTCGGAGGACGACTCGCAGAGCGACTCGGACTGTGTTTACAGAGTGGTGTTGCTAGGTGACCACGGCGTCGGAAAGACCAGCCTCGCAGGAATCTTTGCCGGGATCACAGAGAAAGATGAACAACCTGGAGGTGGGATGTTACGTTGGGTTGTCAGATTATTCCTTAATGTTCTCACTTAGTTTAAAGTGAGACTATGTAACTTGTAAAAGACGAAAGTTAGCAAAGTTTAGATGGATACTGCTCTATAACTGACAGCGCTGAGTCAGTTTATCAACTAATACAAAGAGTAACAACTGATCTTGACCTGATCTTGAATTGAGCTGGCTAACTTAGCTTAGCATGAAGACTGGAAACAGAACTAGCCTCGCTCTGTCTAAAGGTAACAAAATCCACCTACCAGCACCTTTAAAGCTCACTAATTAATATGTATCTAGTCTAATAACTGGTCCTAACCAAGAACTAGTCTGGCACAAACCCCCCATGAAACAACAAATCGGTTTTTGTATGGATTAAACAAACGAGATACAACGTGTTTATTAGTGACCTTTAGAGATGCTGGTAGGCAGATTCATATTTAGCGTCCAGACATTTGAGTGGTATCAATCTTCTCATTTAACTCTCTGCAAGAAAGTGAATAAGCGTATTTCCTAAAATGTTGAGTCACTAATGTATTAAACAAAAACTCCACTGATTTTCCACATTAAGATCAGTTTACTGGTCATGGTTAGTGCTACTCAGCCTGTGGCCTCTGCTGCACAGATTTTGACCATTCGTTTTCAGTCCGTGTCTCATAAATCCAACATCTTTATGGAAATGAACTGAATCAGTGGAATACCGCTTCAGTCTTTTCCACCATGTTTCATTGTTGTGTTGTAGCTCAGGTCTCAGTTTCTGTCTCTGACTTTGTTCTGACATCGCAACCTTGACTGACCCGACATCATTGATCAGCTCCTGTGTCACGTGCTGATTGGCCTGAGGCCATGATTGACAACCTGTATTGATCCATGATAGTCTGACATGGTGTGGGGGGGCAGAGCCTGTCTGCTGTTAGGTTTCAGGTTGACTGAGCTCCGTGTCTCGTTAATCTCGGCTTTAGTTTCACACGTATTTATTGCTCTTGTTGCTGTTGTTTACTTGAATTATTAACTGTGTTTATGTTGTTGTTTACCAGGTTGTTGTTTGTCTTTTTATGATCACAGATATAAAAGACGGCTGTGATTTGTTGTTGGTCCTCCATGTTGTTTATTGTTTTTAGCCATGCTTGCATCATGGCTCTAAGTTATGTTGGTCGGTCGGTCCACCACTTTGGTCCAGACTGAAATATCTCAACAGCTGTTATAAATATAGTAACTCTCGTGATCCCCTGACTTTTCATGTAGCGCCATCATCAGGTTTTAATGTGCCAATACTTTGGTTTATGAATACCTGCAAAACTATTGACATTCCCATCACCCTCAGTCTGTGTTTAGTGCTAATTAGTAGATGTAAACTGGATGATGAACATGGTAAACATTATACCTGCTAAACATCAGCATGTTAGCGTTGTTATTGTGAGCATGTTAGCATGCCGATGTTAACATTTAGCATAAGACAACACTATGCCTAAGTGCAGCTGTTTATTGTTTGTGTTTACTGTTTGTTACAGAGGACACATACGAGCGGACACTGACAGTAGATGGAGAGGAAACAACACTCATTGTCATGGATACCTGGGAGAACGACAAACTGGTACAGTGCGTGCGTGTGTGTGTGTGTGTGTGTGTGTGTGTGTGTGTGTGTTAATGAAGTGCAGTTGTGGAGCATTAAATGTCAGTTTTGAAGAAGAGGATTATGGGTACGTGGCGTCCTGCAAAGGGACCTGATGTTGCTGATTTCAAACCTGAACAGTTTGGCTGCTGTGGGTTTCATGTTCAGATCCACAGAAGATAACAACCACAATGTTCTCGCACTTTATGCTTTGAATAATTATGTTGAGATCGTGAAATAAATAAAAGCCAAATCATTTCTTGTGATAACGAAAGTATTATTTTGTGATCTCAGGAACATAAGCTTGTTATACAAAATGCCGTTTAACAAGATAACTTTTGTTAATTTCAATTTAGAGAATGCTGCTGTAATCTAAGTTGTAATCTTTTAAACACAGAGACAAAAAAAAGTGTCCAAATGTTGATGTGGATCACTATTAATGATTTTGCTCGGTTTTTAACCTCTGTGGTTGAGGCAAACATTCTGTTTCTCCTTCACAATAAATGCCTTCTAGTGGTTCACCACAGAGAGGCTTTTATTGTGGAGCAGCAGCGGGTTACAGTAATAGTATTGAGACAGCTATATATTTCATTGAAGCTCTGACACAACACATCAAATGAATGCAGTTCAGTTTAAAGATCTATAGTGATTGACGGGTTTATATGTTTTCGTTGGCTTCACCGTTCATAACGCTGTGACGTTAAAGTGCATTTCTGAATGATGAGTTTGGTCTATGTAAATTCAGACCACGGCCATGCTTGGACCCAGAACACACTGAAGAGACTACATCTCCCAGCATGCCTGGGAGCTCTTGCAAACTTCCCCTGGATGACCTTGAGGAAATTGTCAAATTAAAAGAAGTTTAGGCTGCGCTGCTCACCACGACTCTGACCAGAGCAAGCAACCTTAAAAGTAGACAGTTACCAGATACTGGTATTTCCAAATTAGCCCTTAAAATCTGTATTTAAATAAAAAACAAGATGTTTCTTTCTTTCCTCTGTTTCCGTGTCTCTCTACCTGTCAGGAGGAGGAGGAAGACTCCTCTCAGGACAACTGTCTGAAGGTTGGGAGTGCTTACGTCATCGTCTACTCCGTCACTGACCGCTCCAGCTTCGACTCTGCTGCTGAGCTCCGTATCACGCTGCGACGCATCCGTCAGGCCGAGAACCTTCCCATCATCCTCGTGGGCAACAAGAGCGACCTGGTGCGATCCAGAGAAGTCACTGTGGAAGGTGGGGGTCAAAGGTCACGGGGGGTACATATACACACACATATAGATATACAACAAATTGATAACGGGTAACGATTGACTGATGCTATTATAATCATTTATTCTCTTTCTGTATGTGTCTTTTTTTCCCAGAGGGCCGAGCGTGTGCGGTGGTGTTTGACTGCAAGTTCACTGAGACGTCGGCGTCTCTGCAGCACAACGTGACCGAGCTGTTCGAGGGCGTGGTCCGACAGATCCGCCTCCGTCGGGACGGCAGCGAGGCCGTCCAGCGCCGACGCTCCATCTACAAACGCAAAGAGAGCCTTACCCAGAAGGCTCGGCGCTTCCTGGACCGGCTGGTAGCACGCAACAACCAGCGCATGGCGGTCAAGGCGCGGTCCAAGAGCTGCCACGACCTGGCCGTCCTCTGAAGACACGTGTCCACCAGGAGCGCCAGGTTGGACTGTCTTTGACTCGTTCAAGCTCTCTCTAGTTGTGTTATTGGGATGATGGCGTCTGCAGTGATTCTCACACTCAGCGAGTCAATAACAAAAATGATCAGCAGCAGACAGTTACGTACTGTACATACGTCGCTGTGGTCACTGTGACCAACTCATTTTCCTGTTTGACCATTTGGTCTCAAAAGTTTTGTGACTTTTCCTCCATATGACCTACATATAAAAAATCAGACTGACTGTAGGATCATCACTGTAGGGTTAAAGGTTGGATGAGTGTTCGGTGTGTGTGTGTGTGTGTGTGTGTGTGTGTGTGTGTGTGTGTGTGAACAGTGACTGTTCAGGATGTCCTCTTGTTTCCACTGTGTCCACTGTGCTGTTCTCCCGGGGTTTCTACTGTTTTCAGTTCAACACTGTGCAGAATAAAGTCTTAAAGGAACAGTCCTCTCAAAATCATGTTTTACAGACAACAATGACCACTACTATGATATAAATATGGATTTTATTTCAAATTTTACTTTTAAAATGTTTTGTTTTTGTTTTTATGTTTTTACATGCAGATGATTCTAGATTCAGTCCCAACTGACAGCTCAGTAAACCCCTCCCCCGAACAGTGATTGTCCAATCATAGCTTAGCAACCATAGCTAGGCACAGCAGGTCCTTCAGTCCTGCTGAAGCGGTGTTCATGGGGCTGTAGTAAAAAAGATACTCTGTACAAAGAGTTTGGAGGCTCGTGTCTTTTCTTAGCCTGTTACAAAACAAAAAACACGAGCACAAAGGTTTAAGGAATGAATTACGTATTTATCTGCTCTAAAGTAAGCAGCTAACGTTAATATTTTGGCATTTTCAGCTGACTATCGTACGTACAATATTTACCTATCGTTACTTCCAAATCCAAGAGTTAGTATATCTTTAGCTAACTACCTTATTTTGTTATTTTGCTACAGGTTACAATACAAAACGCCCCGTTCAAGACTGGAACATTCACTGTGTGAGAGCCAGTTCTGGATGATACTGTATCAGACTTAATGCTAACGTTAAATATCATTTTAAATTTTTATTAAATATAGATTATTTAGTTTGATTTAACATAAAATTATTAATCAAATCTTCTCGGGTGTTTTGTTTTTTTAGTTGTAATCTCGTTTCTGCAGGAGCTGCAGGGATCAAACCTCTGTGTTCCACTTCATATAAACACACTCTCAGGTCGCCACCATCAACCCCGGGCCTCCTGGATGTTTACTGTTGCCATGGTGACCTGTGGTTACTGTTAGGCACAGTTGAAGAGGCAGTTTACTGAGCAGTTGTCATGGCAACGGAATTGCACGCTGACACCTCTGTGGGGTTGATAAAAAACAGACAGTGTTTGGCTGATGGACGGGACGGTGTCTTTTAGAGGGACTTTTCTGCCCTGAGTTTAGCCTCTCAGGCTGCGTATTGGGAACTGTATAAGACAATGTTTTCTTCTGGAAGTTACATTTGAGTAAGACTAAGAGTCTACAGCCATGCTAGCGGCTCTGTGAGACTGTACTTACAGCTAAATGCTAACATCAGCATGCTAACATGCTCACAATGACAATTCTAATGTGCTGATGTTAAGCAGGTAATGTTTACCATGTTCACTGTCTTAGTTTAGTTTCATGTTTGCTAATTAGCAGTAAACACAATGTACAGCTGAGTCTGATGGTTTTGACATTAGTTTGGCAGGTATTAAGTCATAAACCAAAGTATTGATATTGATAATGGCGCTAGATGGAAAGTTATTACAATCATCCTGAGGGGGACATGAATGTCTGTATCAAATGTCGTGGCAATCCATCCAATAGTTGTTGAGACATTTCACTCAAAGCCACAAATCACAAAAGTCACTGAAGCAGTCATTCATTCTTTATCTTTCTAAGAAATGAAGCTGCGCTGCTGTGAAATAACAAACTGGTTTAAATCAGCAGCAGTTTATCTGCAAACCACATCTGGCAGACTGGTTGTCCCAGTTTTTACTGATCAAATATCCTATCTGCTTATTGATCGGGCATGTTGGTAACACACACACACACACACTCTCTCTCTGTGGTTGTACAGGGACAGTAGATGGAGGAGGAGTGTTTAACATTGATTTGATGAGGGTAATGGAAAAAATGCATGACTCTGCTCAACCCGGATGACACACACACACACACACAGAAAGAGAGTGATGTGTAAACATCCTCTCAGTGGAGGAGGACCAGAGGCTCAGAGCTGTGAGTTCAACTCCCTCCTGAATCTGTTACGAATAGAAATCTCTCCCCAGTGTTTCCTCTCTGAGGTTTAAAAGTTGTGAAGAAGGTTTGATAATGTCTTACGACACGGATCTTTACAATAGCTGATGACATTGTGGGACCTGCTGGGCCTGCTTCTCGCTCTTCCTCTGTTGTTTTATTTCCAGCAGCGAAGATGAAGCTCCAGCATTTGGCTGTTGGGCTGATTTTGTTGAAAAACAGCTCCAGTTAGCAGCTTTGAGCTAACGTGGGTCATTAGCTCAAAGCTGGAAAACTGGCTACAAAACTGGCAAATACACACAAATAAAAATATTAACACTAATACAGTTGATTTAGCAGATTTAAAACGAGCTACATAAACACTGTTTTTTTGTATCTGGTTTCACTTGTTAATGAACAGCTTCAAATATGTAACACAATAAAAGTAGCTAATTTAATCTGGTGTGACTACGAGGCTAACAGTGGAGTAACTATGTTAGCATCTTAGCTCACGGCTAACAGGGGACAAAAGCCCCATTCAGATGGGATTAACATTACAGGGGCAGGTTGGGAATAAAATATTCACTGTGACCGTCTGTAATTTAACTCATCAAAACCGTCAAATCAATGAGTAACGTGTCATTCAATATTACTTTTATGTTTACTCCTCTTTGTTCATTTGTAAAAAAAAAAAAAAAAAAAAAACTGTGAACACGAATCAGACCAGAACCAAAAGGCAACAGTTAATTATTTTTTCACCTTGGTTCGGACCAAATGAACCAAATTACAGTTGTGAAAGCAACCTTAGCTCAGGGTTTACACAAGTCTTAGCTCATGCTAACGGGTCTTTTGTCTAAACTCAGGGCTAACGGGAGTTTCAGCTCAGATAAAGATAAAGTAAGCAAAGTATGTTTTCCCGACAAAACATTTAAAAAACATGAACTGATTATTAGCCAACTCATAGTGACATCAGAAAACACTGTATAAAGCTTCATTACTGAGCTGTAAAGAAACCAGAAAGCTTCAGACTAAATGAGAGAAACACTCTGTAGCGTATCTGTGTCTGAACACACCGTCGCCGACCTGAACATTATTCTAAAGGACATTTCAAACATTTCAGCCCCTTTGAGGTGCGTTTGATTTACAGAGACAGAGCAGAGAACACAGAAAATCAAACACCCCCCTGTGTTTATTTAATCTGCACAGTTTCCTCTCTGTCCGTCTCTGTGTCTCTGGTTCAGTGTAAAAGCTTCAGTACTGTAACTCTGCCTCTTTATTCACACACTCGCTCACTCTGAATCTGCCAAGAACTGCAGGAATGTAAACTGAAGACTCTGCCAGCAGTAACAGTGTGTGAGACTCTGGCTCCCCCTGCTGGCTGGATGCTGTCTGCTAAGAGTCTTTATTTTTTAATTAATTTATTAAAATACAAACATTACAACATGATAACACATAAAAGGATATTTCAGGAAATCTAAATAGCAATAACAAATGGATAGAAAAATTAATTACCGATAAATATAAATGGACAAGTAAACAAAAAAATAAAATAAAATGATTAAAGAAGACATGGCAAGTTTCCATGTGTTTTCTTTAAGCAACAAATAAGAAGGGAGAGTTTTAATGCTCAAACAATGCATGCTGGGAAGTCTGCTAATATGCTAATTGTGTTTCTATACAAACTTAATTTGATGAGTTAAGTGAACACGGAGGAACTCATGTTTATAAGTTCTGAAGTGGGTCTGAAAATAAAAACTTTTAAGATTTCTTGATCCCACTAAATTCCTGTATGATGTTTTACTGACTACAGTGGTGTCATTTTGCACATGAATTTTCAAATTTGCCAAGTTTAAAGTCCCTAAATGTATAGATTTGATAAATGACCTGTTCCGGTAGCTGTTTTTTTACGGTGGCCCTGAGAGCTCATTGAAGAAAATATCCTCACCAATTTGACAACACATGCACAACATTTCTTTTAAGCTTTTAAAAAAAAAACTTGACACAAAGCAGTATGAAATTATATTTCATTTTGTCAGCTGCTGCAGTTTAATGTAAAGAATTAACTTTAAAATCTCAACTTTTAAACCAACATGAATGAGAAGTTCTTAAAGAACAGCTTGCAGGTTGCCGGCCCCAGTGAATCAATGTGCAGGAAAATAATGTAGAAACTAGGTCAAGTTGGGTCAAGTTTAACATTAATAAACATGGATCCCAAAGTTAGTTTTGACACTGAAAATGACGGACCACAGCCATATAATTATGAGCCTGCTAGTCGTCCAATAGACCAGGAACAGACCCGGATTAAAGGAAATAATGGCCAGAAAAATAATGGTGAGAAGTTGAGTTGTGGTGTGAGAACCAGCGGAGAACTGGGCAGGTGTCTTGGTGAGTGCCCAGCTAACGATAGCTAATGCCCTGTTCAAATCACAATATTGTAAAGTTAAGTTATGCTATCACATCTCAGGCTATAACAAAACTTGTACTGATCATTCAATACTGGCAGGAATTATGTAAAGTGACTAATGCGCAAGTATCAGCTTGTATCAGTCGTATCTCACATTTCTAATGTATTTCCACATAACTGTTTACGGTGCTCTGCTGCAGGGTGTGAGAGGTGTGACGTGCTGCATGTGGGTGGATGCCTTCTGGGCCCTGGTGGAGAACCTCACCCCAAGACCTGATTGCAGATCAGGAACAGATAACCTACATGAACGCCAGGCCAGAAGACATGAGTATGTTTAAGCCTGAAATAATCTGTTGTTATCTGATTCTCTAGTGGACCAAGGTAATAAAGTACATACTCATGCTGTGTTCAGCAGGTATCTAAACCCATCTAAAACTCATTGCTTTCAAATCATACTTTATATATCTTATATCTTGATCTTACCTAGTTCTCATGTTCTCTTGCCTGCTTTGTTTCCCTGCACTAAAACTCTCTTTTGTCATTTCAGACCCTGCCTCCCCCTCCAGATCATCTATTGGGTTTCAGCCTTCTGTTACTGCCTGTTTGTATTTTTCAACCCGTCTCACCCTTTTTTTGGGGGGGGGTACGTTTTCCAGTTCTTCTCTGCCTGCCTGGTTTTTACTTCTGCATGTCTCTGGCTACTGAGCAAATGTGACCTTTTACTTTTGTCCTGTTGGTCTCTTGTGCTTCTTGCTTCAGACCTGTTTCCAATGACCTTTACACTTTTATATGTAAAGTTGAATTAAAACTAAATCTAAGTAATTTTCTGTTTCTCTTTTACAAGTTGCTCATATTTACATCATCACTACCTATATCACACTTTTTGATGAGACTATCAAATTAACCCTTTCAGTCCCAGGCCACTTTTTTTCCTACTTCGAGTTAGCAGCCTCTCAAAGTCTCTGATTAGCTTCAAATATGGATGTACTGCACATTTTTGTTACACCGGCAGACAAAGCAGGTAGACCCAAATGCAGGACGCCCAGAACAGGTAGAGTTTTTAAAGGTTTTAATTAAGAATAAAGAGTTCTTACATCCAGCAATGTCGAGGTAACAAGAGCATGACATGAAGGCTTGGACAGAAGCTACGATCTGGCAACGAGACAAAGGAAAACGCCGACAATATATACACAAGAGGAACAGGGGAACAGGTGGAAACAATCAGTGCGGGGCAGACAATCACACAGGCAGGAAACACACAATGGCAGGAAGTTAATGGACCTGAAACGAGAGGGAAGGTAGACTTTCCAAAATAAAACAGACACGCCAGAACAGGAAACAGAAACATGACAGACATGAAACTTAACACAACCGACGAGACCTGACAATTTTCTTTTTCAGAATAACCAGGACAGTTTGAAACTAAAGATGTATGTAATGTGAATAGTTGCAGACAGGGTTTATAATAGATTATATAAACATACAGAATTAAGGTTGGCCTAGAAAGAAAAGCTACAAAATGCATTTTATTAGAATTGTGCAGTTGTGAAATATAACAGCTCATTACAGACAAATAACACAACTAATCAGTGAATCTGTGAGGTTTTTTGGCGACATCAACTATGAGCAGTCGTGTCTCAACTTGTCTAATAGACTTCCACAGAAACCGTCATGGTGCTCTGCCTCACGGGTGAGAGAAATGAAAGACGGTTTCCTGACAATTATTTAGTAGAGTATGTGCCAAAGGTGGGACCAAGTCATTGTTTTTCATGTCACAAGTAAGTCTCTCAAGTTCAAGTCGAGACAGGCAAGTCCTGAGTCAAGTCTCAAATCAAGACTGACAAGGCCCAAGTCCTAAACTTTGAGTTTCATGTCCTAAACAAGTCATAATGTGCACTTCACAAAATGTAATGCCATTTTAACAACAGAGTAATAATATATTAAATTTAAGCAAATCATGAATGCTTTTTAAAATTTGTATTTATTTGTTAAAACAAGTGCAACTGAACTTAATCATAAAAAAGTAGTACTGACATTGCACTTTCATTGCATATAGCACTATTAACCACAACAGAATGAACTTTGTATGCTTCTGTCTTGTTGTATTTAAATAACACACTTTTTAATGTTTGGGCTTTGGGGGAAGGTATCAAGTATTTTCAAGTTAAAAGGCTCAAGTCCAAGTGAAGTCACCAGTCATTGGTGTTTGAGTCCAAGTCGAGTTGCAAGTCTTTGATATTGTCAAGTTGAGTCTGAAGTCATCAAATTTGTGACTCGAGTCTGTGACACACACACCTCTGGTATGTGCTGTAGGTGGGTGGATGCTAGTATGTTTAGGCCATAAATAATCTACTATTCTGTTGAGTTGAGACTGGTTTGTACTAATATGTACAATAAGAAAATGCACTATGCTAAAGAACAGCATCAACCAACCTGATAAGAGCCTTAAAGTGGGTCCTGCTTTTTTACCTGATCTGGAGATCCTGTGACAAGATCTAGTTTTAAAACCTTCCTCATTTTGGTTTTGTGCTTACATGTTGCATCCTCCTAAATTAATGTAATAAATTAAATTACTCTCTCTCTCTTAGTAGGTTAATCCAGGCTTGTCCATATGCTTCTGCGGAGAGGAGAGATCAGACTTTATTGCTACAAAAACATCTGAAACATCTAAACATGAACATTTACAACCCTGAATGAAAAGCGATGCCCTGCTCCCCTCTGCTTACTGTTGCACCCAGCAGACCCTCAACCTTTTTTAAAGACCTTAAATATGTAAGGAACAAAGGGACCTCCAACATGGCAGGGAAAAGGGGAGGGGGGCTGACGTGGAATGACATCGGCTGTCAGGGCTGCTGCTTTCCTGTTGACCTGAGAAGTATTTACCTTCAGGAGACACAGACTGCCTGAACATGACCGACACACACAGAGAGCAGCTCCGGACCCGTTTTGCTGTTGTTAAAGGAACAGTCTTTCTGAAATACTCATGTTCCCTGTCAGAGTCAGATAAATTTCAAACATGGCAACCCACTCCATGACGACAGGACTTTAGAGATGCTGCAGAACTGTTGCTAAAACCACAACGTCTCCTTTTTACATCCCTGTTTCTACCTAATGTTTGGTTTGGTTTGTAGGTGTTCGTGTTTTTTGTCCACATACATGTGTATATTTACTCATATAATCTGCTCAAATCTGTAATCTCTTCCAGATGGGGCATGGTCTGCATTCCTGCAAACCAGTGGCGTCAAGCTACTGGAGCAGAAATCACATTAACACCACGTTATACCCGGATCCTTCAAAATAAAAGCATGCAGTAATTTCAAATATTGCTTCATTAGCCTTTATTCATAGATAGTGGTCCAGTCCAGCCAGAGTTTTAATATAATATGGTCGCCCTGTGTAACCAAGGCAATAGAAACCTGAGATAACAAACAGACTAGTCTAGAGACACTAAAGCATACTGAGCCGTAATTAAAACCAAAGACAAAATGGGTAATAATCTCAGATTTAACCTTTACTAGTACAGTCTGCAGAGAGGACTTCACTTATCCACTTTCAGATTAATCAAATTAAATTGAGCAAAACTTGTAGTCTGCTATTCGGTGCACAATTAACTTGAAATTTTACATATGTTACCTTTAATTATGTAGATGTTATGATTGATGTTTTTGTTACTGAAAGATTTTTATGTTCGACATACATCTTGGAATCTCAAGTGGGATGTGCCAAACGTTTGGCATAGCAAAAAAAGTGGATAGTGTGCACAATATATTTTTTATTATTTGTTTTATTTCCTTTAAATAAAATTAATTGCATAAAATGTTTTTGAACAAAAGGATTACATGTTTAGTTTAGAGTTACATTGTGTGTTTTCTCTGTACATAACAAATTGATTGGGGTGTTATTTTGTATAACTCAATCTAATTGTAGGTGGAGCTGTCATTTCTTTGTCTGTATAGACTGTTTTTGCTCACATGAATATTTGCCTTGCTCGCAGCTGCAGGGTGTAAAGTTATATTTTTGGCCTGTTACATAAAACTCCATAAGTCAACTTTTGCCTTGAAATTTTACTTAATATTATTTCCTGATTGATGCAAAATAACCTTACGTTCTCTCCTCAGAAAAGATTCTTCAGCTTTCATCCTCCCCCAGTTACTGTTATTTATCTGCAGTAATTCAAACCCTAACCCTAACCCTTTGCACCACCTCTATTTCATTTTACTATCTAATTTAACTTATGGTAGAATGTAGGCCTGTTTATTATCTGTATCTGTATTTATTTCCCCACATATACCGGGCATCTTGGGTACAGAAATTTCCTTGTGGACGATTAAACGTTTGTATTATCTAAGTAGTAAAACTCATAAGGACAGCTGAAAAGTCGTTTGCCAATTAGACTTTTACTTTGAAGGTTGTACCGGAAGTTTTGTGTTTCATTGTTGCTGCTTGGAGACTTGCTGCAACGTGTGCCGGAGGCGTGAAGCTAACGGAGAGATCTGAGTTTATATGTACTAATACCGTGCTGATCTCTGTGTGATCAAACAGCAGCAAGGATGAATGGCGCAGGTAGGAACTGAAGCACGCGACAGCACACAACATTACACGGTCATCAAACTGACCACAACACCAACCAGCTGCAAACAGACACAAACAGGGTTCACACAACTTCAGCACAGTTTAAATCTGTCTTTTAGTTTCTCGGTGTAAATGTAATCCCGGTTTAACGAGTCTGAGCGCAGCGGTGTTTTTATTTGCACCTTTTACGCCTGACAGAGAAAAAATGGCGGACTCGCCCTTTATTTTCACAGACAACAGCAGAACGGAAGCAGCTGTTAAACCGACTCAAGACCTTGTTAATACGACGATTTAGCTGGAATAATAAAGAAAAATCAGTTTAAATAAACTAAACTAAATTAATTAAATACTATCTAACTTATTATTACCAATGTGACGCTAATACGCTCTTAAAAATACCTTCTTTCATCGCTTAAATTTCTTCTCTGTTCAGCCGAGATACATTCTTCATTCAAATTGTCCTTTAAACGGTAAACACATTTATAAAAAGGGATTTGTCGATTTCTAGGTTTACAGGTTTATTGATGGATTAATAATGTGACACTGTGATAGATGCATTGAACTGATCAAAGTCCATGTAAAGGCCCCAGATTGATTAGGCTGTTTATTCCCTCTGGACTCTCTAGTGACTGACCTGTGCACAGTGAATAAGTAGGCCAATATTCAAATAGAGACAAAATATGTAAAGAAATTAAGATTATAAATGTGAGCAATGTGAAGAATACATTTAGGTTCATTTCAGACAAAAGAAAGTAAGAAAAACAAAGTACAGGAAGTAATAAAATACAAGTAATTAAAAGTGGAACATAAGAGACAAAATATGGAGCAAAATGTGACAAAAAAACTTTTCTACTTCCTCCTCACCTTCTCTATCTCATCCTTTCCTTCTCTACTTTCTCCTTTCCTTCTTTACCTCCTCCTCTCCTTTTCTACCTCCGTCTTTGCTTCCCAACCTTTTTCTCTTCATCTCCTCCTCCTAATTTTCTTTCCTAATTCCTTCTCTCATCTCTACCTCCTTTTTTCCTTCTCTATCTTCTCCTTTCCTTTCCTACCTTCTCTTCTCCTCCTCTACCTCCTGTTTTTCTTTCCTATCTACTCCTTTTCCTCTTTATCTCCTCCTTTCCTACCTCCTCCTCTCCCTCTCTAGCCAGGCCAGCTGTTTCCCCCCATTTCCAGTCTTTGTGCTAAGCTAAGCTAACTGGCTGCTGACTCCAGCTTCATATTTACCGTACAAACATGAGAGTGGTGTCAATCTTCTCATCGAACTCTCGGCAAGAAAACGAATAAATGTATTTCCCAAAATGTCGAACTGTTCCTTTAAAGGCCCTGCACACCCATGCTCTGCCTACACAGGTGTTTTCACGAATTAGCCTCATTAGACCTCCTAAACTGTCAAACTGTACACTTGGGGCTCTAGTGAACCAGGAAGATAAAGTTGAGGATTCTCTGTAGCTTTAAACTCGTCCTGAAGTCTGAAGTATTAACAGAAAAGCTTCCTGATGATCTGGTATATGAACTGTTTTCTGTTGTTGTTTATTCCAGCTGTGTATCCCCCTCCCACTGCCCCTGCGGCCAACATGTACGGCAACGTGCCTGGCTATGAAGGCACTGTGGCAGGAGGAGGTAAGAGGAGTCAAACTCACAACTCTTCATTTAATATTCATGTTGTCGTTGCTACTACTTTAAGTTTGTCGTTGTCGCTGCAGGAGGTTACCTGCCCCCTCCTATGCCTATGGTGCCTGTAGCCCCGCCCCAGCCCGGCCCTGCACCTGACGACTGGAGGTAAGACCTGACATCACCTGAGAGGGGCGGAGCCAGCAGGATGCTCATGTTGCTTTGTGTTTGCTAGATGAGAATATTTTCTGGTTTAACCCTTGATGTGATTCTGTGTGTGTGTGTGTGTGTGTGTGTGTGTGTGTGTGTGTAGCATGCCCTCTCTGTCGGAGGATGTGGCTCGTGAGGCATTCAAGAGCTATGTGTCATCTTACTGCTGCTACAGCGAAGGTCCTGCCACCAATGGAGTCATCACCAACATGGAGCCGTTCAACACCTACAGGGTGATCTGATGTTCACACTCTTTGTGATACTGTTAACTGCTGGTGTTACTGCTGTGTTTGTTACTTAAAGATGCTCCAGTGGTGTTCTGTAGGGCTGGTATCGTCAGCTGATCTAATACAGATCGCTGATTGGTTCCATTTTATTTTACAGAAAGCTTCTCTTAAAGCCAACAATTTGCCTCACGACTAAGACCCCATCATCTAACTCTAACCCTGATGGATAATAACCACTAATCACAGGCCTCTGCATTTACAGCTTTGTGTTTAAACCATCCGTGTGATAATTTCTACGCATAGAATACAATTGATCAACTTCTTCTTGTGCATGAGAATATGCATACAGCAACTTAACACCCCGATTTAGCTTGAACCCTTCACAGCGTAAAAAATGCATACGAACCCTGACACACAAGATACTACATCTGACAGTCACCCAGTGTTCACAGAACCGTAGCTATATATGTAACTCTTGTTTTAATGTCTCTACTGGCCGGTAACGGGTCACTTTTCTCTCACATGACCCGAAGCGTCTTCTTTCACTGGCCAAAATTGAAAGCAGCGACTGTGTCTTCAGTCCCACAGATTTTTTGAGGGTCTCCGAGGACAGAATTACTCGATTTTCTCTGGAAAAAGAGAAATATATTCTGTTGGAATAAAAACTTTAAAATGGGACCAGGATCAATTGATAGTGTAATAAAGTGACTGTATATGTAATTTACTAACTCAGACAAGTGGATTTAGTGTTAAATTACTCTTTAAGAACCACTTCTGACCATGATTACCCAAAAACCTCTAGTGGTGCACAACTGTTATCACCTATTCCTAAATTACAGCCAGCTCCTCTACTGCCCTTTTTCCGCCATCGGCTTGTCAAAGTTTTGCATGAACACCGATGTAGCCCTAAACAGTGATATTTAACAACACGTGTGTTCCCAGCTTCATGAACGGCCATTTGAGCATTTTAGCCATGTTAGCTGCATGGCTTTAGGGATGGCAATGTTGGTCGGTCTACCACTTTTCCAATTATTGGATGGATTGCCATGAACCATGTTTATGGTCCCCTCAGGATGAATTGTAATAACACCATCATCAGTTCAAAGGTTTTATGGCCCAAATACCTGCAAGACTAATGACATTCCCATCATCCTCAGCTGAACTTTGTGTTTTGTGTTAATTGGCAAACATTAGCATGCTAACACGCTAAGGAGGTAAACATAATACCTGCTAAATGTGAGTAATTATGAGCATTAGCATTTAGCTTAAAGCACTGCTGCAACCATAATGGTATACATTTTTCAAACTGATGGAGCATCTTGAAGCGTGAAACATCAAATCCAGTTCACTCTGACTCGGCCCTGTTTGGCAGATGCTTCTATTTTAATAAATCCAGCTGTCCCTGCAGGCCATGTGATGGCTCAAGTTTCACTTGCGCTATGTGTGACCTGAAGCCTATTTTTACACTTCTTTTTGTAGTTTTACATGTGTAAAAACAGTGATTGTGTGTTGGGTTTTGAGTACTGCCAAAACACAGATGATGTACACTCAGTAATGTGCCTGAATGCATCGTGTGTAGACACTGACAGAGGACTGAAGCTGCTGCTGCTCTGCTACTTTCACTACACAGCCCGTGTAGATGTTAGACCAAGGGTTTTTAAAGTCTGACACTAGTCTAAATTAAGACAGCTGAGTCCCCCAAAATGCTATATAACCCACCTCTTATTATTCTTTGTCTTACTTCTATTTGGGGGATAATCATGCTCTAAGTTTTGGCTCTCCAGTTTCATAATGTTTTTCCATGGAGTGAGTCAGCTGGTTAGCTGTGGGCTACAGCTTGAGTTTTAAAAGTCATGCCGAATTAGCAATTAGCAATTCCTGTTTGTAGTGTACTCATGGAGGTACAGACATCTATCACTGGATTACTTTCATACTAAAGAAAACTTAAACTCCTTAGTTATAAGGAGCATCTTTTTTTCTGTGATTTCTGAGCTGATTTATGGACGTTTATTTGGGATGGCCATCAGAGATAATGGTATCATTGGGAAGTGTAAGTCACACTGAATCAAAAAGAAATATGTGTATCATGTGTGTTGAGATTTTACTGAGTTGTGACCCTAAGAAAGAGTGTGAATTTTGACACACCTCTCCCTTTCACCTTATGCAGTATCTTTACCTGCAGATTCAGACTCTGACCTGCTGGTTTACACTGTAGACAAACATCACTTGTATTTATCCAGAAATAATCCTCAAAAATCCTGTTTTAATTTACAAAAGAACTCTGAACTTCTCTGTTAGCTCTTAGCATACTAACACATCTCTTGCGCTCGCTAGCTGCTAGCAGTCCAAACACACTTACTGCTGTCTGTAAGTGCAGCTGGAGTTTTATTGCGTTCAGACTCACTCTGTATTCTGTATTGAGAAGGTCCACTGTTTGAATCATGTTTGATTATTCACCATAACTGTCAGTCATACTGATCAGCAAAGTGTAAGATCAAAATCAAGTTATCTTTAATTAATATTGACTGATTGTGATCAGCAGCAGATTGAGTGGAGCTGATAACTGGTTCTGTTACTGTTATCTTTGTGATTATTTTTACTTTTAATATTATAACATTGCTGTTATTGTTTCTAATTTGAACACTCTCTCTCTGTCAGCTAAAATGTTATTAACGCTGCACATGTAGTGTCTCCTGTTGAAGTGTGTTTTCTGTTCTGTAGTATCGACTGGAGACGTTCACCGAGTCCAGGTCAACTGATTGGGCCAGCAAACCTCACGAAGGTACACACACGCACACACGTTTGTCCAAGCTGAACCTGAACTCTGAGCTTAAAAGGGCCAAAGAATTGTTATTATTGCTTCCTTAATGTTATTTAATTCAGAAAGGTTGTTGAACAATTTGTGGTGAATTTATTGGTTGAACACACACCAGTACATCATGAGGTCAACACTGAAGATGAAGTGTTTTCCAGGAAGTTTAACTGCCAGTTTCATGGGGTCGAGGAATGAGACAAAAAATCTCTTACAGTATTGTCACACTTTTAATGCTCAGAGCATGGTACACAAGACGAAGGTTAGTTTGTAAAACGCACACTGATAGGAAGTTGTTCTCTCTCTTTATACTTTGGCTCGGTCCTCCCTCTCTGATCAAGGTTGCTTCTTTCAGTTAGCATCTTAACATGCCAAAGGTCAGGATCTTCTGATGACATCCAGGTGTGCAACAATGCCTTAGTTTAGGCAATCAGGCCAAGGTTCATTCAGTCTAAGGTAACGCTGTACAGGATTCAGCATGATCAAACATAAAGGAAGTTAACATGATTACATGTACGTGATCAAACGTAATTTCTCTTACACCTCTTAAGGTGTCAAATGGGTCCTCACAGAGATAGACGTACAACCTGCAGAGAAGTGTTACATCATAGTACGATTACTGATTTTCTGGATAACTTCACTGAGTTAAACATAAAGGTTTCTACTCAAGAAGGTTAGACATACTGTATAAAGCCCTTATTGTCAGAACATCATGCCATGAAATATTTATGAGAATTTGGGTATTTCTTGTATTAAAAAGGTTGCTTTTCAACAACCTAATATCACACCACAGATGTCCTTGAACACACCAACAGGGGAAACAGCTGTCAGTCACATTAAATAAGTCCACCTCCAGTGATTCAGTATTTCATTTCCATAAAGTTGTTGGACTCTGTGAGACACAGATAAAAAAAAAAAGAATGGTCAAAATCTGTGCAGCAGAGTCCAAGATGTCCTAGTAGTGTCCCTAGTATGGAGGAAACTCCCAAAACACTGGGTCCTACATTTCCCACAATGCAACTTGATAGTGTCTTTGATTAACCCTGATGACATCACCATGGCAGCAAGTTTTAGGTGGATTTTGACAGGTTTTTGATTGACATGTGGGTGTGATGTCTCTCTCGTGTGACCGACAGGTGAGCCTGCTGACTTCTACACCCAGCCCGCCCCCCGGCCCTGGGAGATCCAGACAACGTCTCCCAGCCTCTTCACCAATCACACGGAGGAGATCCGCGTGCCCTTCACCTCCTCAATCAAGGTGATCGGTTACCTGCTGTTTGAGTTCTGATTTAGAACACCTGACAGCCAATCAGAGAGCAGGATTCTGATGGGGAGAATTCTGTCAGCTTCAGTGTGTCAGTGTGACTCAGATAGTAAAGTTATTTTTAACTGTGTGTGTGTGTGTGTGTGTGTGTGTGTGTGTGTGTGTGTTTGCAGGAATGCAACAGCTGCCATGCCACAGGGACGATGCCGTGCGATGAGTGCCATGGAAAGGGATATGTAAGTCAATCAGTCAATTAATCAATCGGTATTAATAAGCTATATTATAATTGTAGTTTACATGACATAGCTGCTACATAACAACATTAAAGACAGGATTAGAAGCTGAGAATGTAGTAGATTACACAGATAAACAGATCAAATCAATCACGACTAATTTAATGTGGATTTACAATGAATGTTAATAATCCTTTGTGTGTGTGTGTTTGTCTCTGTAGAAACAGTGCTGGGCGTGTAACGGCTCTGGGAAGAATAATAATGAGAACTGCACTCACTGTGATGCTACAGGCAAAAAGAGGTCCTGCAGGGGGGTCAGGGAGTCCTGGTGCTCCAAGGCAGTGACTCAACGTTTTTGGCTTGTGACCCCTTAATTCAAAGTCTACTCACCTCCTCGAGTGATGTTGCCTTTTTAGATTTTTCTTATTTTAATAGATTTTAGAGACCTGAATAGGTCAAAGCCAAATAGCCAAAAAGGTTGGGAGCCACTGACCTAGGGGTTTAAAGTTGCAGTCCTTAAGATTTCAGTCCTGGTTGATTAAAGCCTGGTATCAGCAGGTTTCTATGCTAAAGCAAACACTTGTTGAGCAGCTACTTTGTCAGAGATACAACAGAAGAGCAGCTGGTGAATCTGTTTACAGTGCAGCCGTGTGAAGTAGCAGCAGTAGGATGTTGGGTTTGCGTTAGCAGTAACTTGAAATGTCTGTAGGAGAGTGAACAGTAAACTGTGAGGCAGATATCAGTGTGATAAAATCAAAACAGTTAAAACTACAACATGTAATAACAATATAAATACATTAAATGGCTATTGCTGAAAGAATTAGGAATTATATATATGGTATCAAAAATGGGCTTTGATTTTTTGAAAATCTTAAGGATTATAACTTGCTGCATGCTTTTATTGTCCCCAGTTCAAGTCTAATTGGGGACCTTTGTTGCATGTCATCTCTTTTCCCTTATTTCCTGCCAGCTTTCTACTGTCCACTGCCTAATAGAAAAAGGCAAAAAAAACCACCAAAAACAAAGGACCAAACGTACAGCTTTGAAATCTCTCTGCAGTGATGAATTCAAGGACTGAGACTGAAAAGTGTCACAAAGATGAGTTCTGTTGTCAAACACAAATGACAAAAGATCTTGAAATGTCTGTGTTCAGCAGCCTGAAATTGTCAGATATCAGATTGTCCTTGAACATCACAGCATGGTGATAGCATCATTTTATTATAACATTATTTTAAACACCTAAAAGACAACACAACAATAACTTAATTTGGAAAGAAACACAAAGCTCCCTAAAGGTGATTTACAATTAAAGGAATGGCTGAATCAGTGACTGTCTGGAAGAGAAGAAATCAATCTAAAAATCAATCGATAGTTTGAAAAATGTTTAGCAGGATATGAAGATAACAGCATTCAGAATTAACGAAGTAGAACATGAAAAACGGCGGTATGGTCCTGTCATGTGTGTCACATGTCTGACTGTGTGTGTGTGTGTGTGTTTTTGTGTATGTGTGTGTAGGTGTTCAGAGTGCAATGCTAAGGGAACGAAGGAGTGTCAAACCTGTAAAGGAAAACGACAACTGCTGACCTTCATCAATCTCAAAGTGGAGTGGTGAGTATTGATACTACAATGTTTCCAGGGGTGCTTGAACAAGTTCCTGGAGTCCTGGAAGAAATTTCAGTGGTCCTTGAGGAGGTTCAATGGGGCCTTATAGTAGTTCAAGAGGTCCTTGATGATGTTCCATTGGGGTCCTTGAAGAGTTTCCAGGAGTCACTGGGGAGGTTCAAATGGTCCTTGATGAAGTTTTAGAGGGTACTGAAAAGTTTCCAGGGATCTGGGGGGTTCCAAAGGTCTTTGAGATTTGCTGAGGCCTTGAAGATGTTCCAGTGGTACATGAGGAGGTTCTGTCAGGCCTTAAAGAGCTTCTAGGGGGTCACTGGTGGTTCCAGAAGATGTTTTAACCTTGAAGATGTTCCACTGGGTTCTTGAGAAGGTTTAAAAGGGGCTTGGAGACCTTCCAGGGGTCTTTGGGGAGTTCCAGGAGGCTCCCTCAGTAATTGATTTTCAAGTAGTCCTGTAAGATGTTCCAGTGGTCTTTAAGGAGGTTTCTGATGTCTTTGAGGAGTTTCCAGGGGCCCTTGAGAAGGTTCAAATGATCCTTGAAGAGGTCCCAGATGTCCTTGAAGATGGTCCTTGAGGGTTTTCTACAGTGGTTACTGACAGTTGATCACAGATCTGAACCAGTGACTCTGAGACTGAAGGGCTGAAAGCAGCAAACACTGAACCAGTCTTCAGGTTATGCCATGGATGACGCTTTGGCACCCTCTGTTGGCACAAAGATAAACTTGCATAAAGTGATTTTAAATTGATACAAATATATACTGTACAGTGTTTACAAAATCTGATGAAAGTATATTATTCTCTGTGTGTGTGTATGTTTACATACATATACATTATATATATATATATATATATATATATATGTATATGTATATATATATGTGGATAAACGTGTTTATATGTTTATATATGTTTGTGCATCTGTGTGTTCAGGACTAACCATGTGGAGGACTACGTGGTGGAGCAGAACTCTGGTCTGAAGATCAATGACCTTCACTCAGTGAGCGGGAAGGAGTTGTTCAAGAACAACCAGTACCTGGTACACACACACACACACACACACTATAAAACTGCACCCTCTCGGAGTTCATCCCAGAAAATTAGGTAAACAAACCTGTCATTAAAAACTTTTTTGCTGCATGATGTGGCTCCACTGCTCATTTTTGAATCTTAATAAGCCTAGTTTTATATTTCATAAAAGTGTGACTAAAGGACGTTGCTAATGTTTGCTGCCTGTTTTATTGTCAGTACTGTGTCTTAGTCTCTGTCTGTTTCCTCGCAGGTCTACCCGCTGCTCGGGTTCCCATACCCGGCCATCTCTGAGGCTTCTGAGCGTCTGGTCAAAGACCACCAAAGCAAGTATGCCCAGTCCTCCAGGATCCTGCAGCAGGTAGGTCCGCAGACAGGTGTATGACTAACAGATTTAGGAGAAAATCAAAGATGAAAAGACATCATTATAGGTCATTCAAATATTTAATGCATTTAAGAGGAGGCAACATATTATCTGTCTTCTCTGGAGTCAGGTGAGAAGGTGGGTATCAGCTTCATCTCTATGTGCCCAGTAGAGAGAGAGGTATCACTACTAGTTTTTTGAAAGTCATTTTTCTAGCCTAAGTAACATGATTTTAAGTGCCCCTGTGGATATCTGGTCATGGGACAGCTGTAAGTAAGTACTGTAAGTAAGTAAGTAAGTAGCTCTGTAAGTAGTGGAAGTGTCAGTTGAGACTGAGCTTTAGAAGTGTTGGTAGGTGTATTTTTGAACTTTCGGCAGAGCCAGGCTAGCTGTTTCCCCCTCTGTCCAGTCTTTATGCTAAGCTAGGCTAACCACGTCCTGACTCCAGCTCCGTACTCCGTACACACAGACGTGAGATTAATATCCATCTGAACAGCTCACTCTCAGAAAGAAAGAGAATAAGTATACTTCCCAAAATGTTGAAACTATTCCTTTAACATTACTCTCTCTCTCTGTCTCTCTCTCTCTCTCAGAGGCAGACAGTCGAGTTGATCCCCATCACTAAGGTGAACTATAAGTGGAAAGGCGACTCTCACGTCTACTACGTCTATGGCAATGAGCACCAAGTCAATGCCGACAATTACCCAGCAACCTGCTGCTGTGTCATCCAGTAGACACAAACACATTCTCTCTCACACACAAACAGCTCAGCTGTCCCAGACTGTTATTCTCATTATTGTTTCCTGTATTGTTGATCTTTAAGATTTATCCACAAAAATGGTCCAATTAGACGAATTATCTTTGACATCAAGAGCTGAATTGTTGATTTCCAAATTTAAGATTTTATCCTTCACATAAAAGAAAAAAATGATTTTATGGTTAAACCGGCCTGCTGTGTCCCTCCTCAGAGTTTATTATTGTGTCAGTGTGGACACCTGTGTTGACCATCATGTCTCGGACACCATGACCACTTAACCACTTACCAAAGATATTTTTCTGTTACAAAACATAGATGCCAGTATGCACCATTTAATGTGTTTTGTATGGAAACCCTTTTGTCCAAAATATTGCTGGAGTTTTAAGTCCTGACATCTGACCTCACTTTTGTCCCATAGCTTGTCATGATATCTGTGGAAGCCAGGAAAAGATCAAATTGATGACAAGTAAAAAGTAGGCTAAGTAAAACATGACAAAAAAAAAGGGGGTGGGATGGAGATATGAGGTTTATCTGTGGTGGATGAGGTGAACTGCTGCTCTGTGGGGGAAACAGAAATACAGTTTATACAATAACAACAGGACTGGTTCACCTGGTTTCTACCTGTGTTCTTCTGCCTGTGGTTTAATGTTACATGAAGGTAGAAACCACTCAATGTTTTAACAAACAGATCAGGATTTTCATGACTCTGGGTACAAACGCTGATCACAGGGAACTCCTGTAGCTAGCGAGCTAATGGCTAACACGCTAGCGCTAGTTAGTCACAATAGCTCTCTGAGCTTCCTTCTATTTTCTTTGTACTTGGCTTGCTAACTGTCAGCTGTTCTGAATGTTGCTGCACCTCACTAGTGGTGCTTGAAAGGTTAATTAACTGGGAACTATGTGTGAGAGAGGCTTATGCAACAAACTGTTTATTGTTAATGTGTAAACTGCCATACATATGTTTTATATTAGTTCATTTACTAAATATGACGTATTCCTTCCTGCATTTCATAAAACAGAAGATTTGATCACATTTGGTCAGCAACAGTGACCTTTAAACAACAGCATTCACATTATATGCATTTCATAATATCCATGTTGCTTATTGTTAATCTTCAGGGGTTGATTATTCAATTTAAGTTTTAGTTTTTCTATTGTCAGTGTAACACTTTTTAGCAATCAACTGTTAATTCTCAGACGTCACAGCGTTCTTGAACACACTAAACACAACGTTATCTTGACTTTGCTGTTTATTGTCTCAAGCTGCTGGAGTGTGCTGAAACTTTATCTGCAATATAAATGCCTTAAAACAATACTGTGACTAACAAACATTTCTGCTACTAACCTGATGGACCTGATGATGTTATTACTCTGTTAGTACTCAGTAATATTCTGTTGCTACAGTAGATTAGTAATATTTTAGTAGATTAGTATATTACTGTTAAAACTGAAAATAAACTCTTGAGACTCACCTGCTTCTCTCACATGTGTTTACAACCACACATGTGAAACATGTATGGATTAGTATGGAGCCCTGAAACTGACAAAATGTAGTAAAAGCGTATCTGACAAAAAATATAACTTAATACATTAACAAATAGTTGTTAGTTAAATAGTTAAAACGGAGTGTAAAGTTAAATATAAAGCTTATTACTTTTCCTTTAACCTCCATTTAAATGGTAAAAAAAATAGTAAATTCCTTTTTTTCCTCCTTTACCACCAGTCACTAAAATACATTAAAATTTAATTTATTTTACTTTCACTGGCTCTTTGCTATTTTTAACTCCTTCATTTTCCTATCTGTAAACTTCCAAGTAGCATTAGCTAGCCAACTTTGTTAGCATTAGCTTTGTTGTTAACATCACGTGCACTGGCTGGTGTATGACGAGCTGGTAGCTGAAAAATAAAATGAGCAAGTGAAAGATAAAGAGTAGTTTAGTTAAGTAAACAGTAATTAACTGATTGATGGTAAAGAGGGAAAACGCTTTTTGCTTGTTTTTTACCATCTGAATGGAGGTTAAAGGAAAACTATAAAACTTTATATGTCTTTTTACAGGATGGATGTCTAATAAATATACATATCCATACCTAATGTATCTCAGTATTTATGTTATTTTTTGTCATTGTTGCTGTATTTTGAAATACATGTGTATATGTACATATACGGTATGTGACATATGTTGTGCATATTGGTGAGAGACATACATTGACACATATACACTGTATATGTACTTTAAATATGTGGTCATAGAAACACATAGACTGTGGTTGGAACATACAGTATGTAAACAACAGAAGATAAGATATGGAGAGATACCGTATGTAAACAGGGAAGGAATCTGAAGTGCTAATGAGTGACACAAAGATAAGAGAGAGTTCACCTGATCAGAACTTTATCAGAAACCTGAAAAAAGTTCAGATTATCAACATGTTGGAGACTCAAGGAGGAAACTTCAGATATAGTACAGAGGCTCCAGAAGAGCTGTACTTTCATTTAAAAATATTTACTGTTCCAGTTACCAAACCACGCAGTGATATTGTACAACAGAACACTTGAAATGAGAGATTTATAGACCACCTGTAAATTAGCATAAATATCATGAAAACATAATCCACATTTACAGAGAAACAAAGTTTACGATCTAAGAATATTCCTAGTTGTCTACAGTTTCAACTGGTTGACGGTTGATTATGATGGGAAAGTCATGTTTATACACAGTGTGGAGGGGTCACAGAGGTCACAGCAGACCTAAGATTTTAGACTGGGTCACTACCATCGTTTTATTTTTATGATCCAATCCAGAAATCCAGGATTTTGCTCAAACTCAGGTTAAAACCCAAGAAGTGCCACCAGGGTGCCCCAAAACCCAAATTTGTTATCAGTTACAGACCTGTGGAAACCCTACTCAAACCCAACATGCATGAATTAATTTCCAAAAAATAAGAGACCTGATATTAAAGGGACATGAGGACAGTCAGACTGGGTCGGAAATAGACCCAAGAATAAGCAGACTGGATCCAGAATGTGGTGGACCTGAACAGCAGCATGATGCTCCACCAATTAATGAGCAGACCTGTAGACTGTACGTAGGAGCTAAGTAGATTTACTTAAGTACAATTTGGAGGTACTTGAGTATTTCAATTTGATGCTACCTTATACTTCTACTCCACTACTTTCAGAGGGAAATGTTGTATATTTTACTCCACTACATTTAATTGATACCTTTAGTTACTAGTTACTTTGCAGATTCAGATTAATAATACAAAATATAATTAACAAATAAGTTATAATGTATTATTATGGATTAAGATAAGATTGAAATTCACAAGCTACCCGGCAGTATATATATTGAGAAAAACCTTTACCAGCTGCAACATTAAAGTAACGTACACATTAATGCATCACTAATTGTAACTAAATAATATACATTATTCTGAAATGGGCCATTTTACATAATGAATACTTTTACTTTTTTGTACTTTGAGTATATCTTAATACTAATACATTTGTGCTTTGAACACATTTTTCCGAGTACTTCTTCCACCACTGGTTTTCATAGATTCTGGATTGTTCAATGAGATTTAAGAGTTTTTAACGAGATAATTTAACTTTTTTGTGGAAAAACCATATCAGACACACATTGTTTTTTAAAAGCAAAGTGTTTTTTTATGTTTTAAAGGACCAGCGTGTAAGTCAGATTAAGTGGCATCTAGGGGTGAGGTTGCAGATTGCAACCAACTGATAACCCCTCTGCTCACACTCCACGAAACTCACAAAAAAACGCAAAAGGCCGTCTCTAGAGCCAGTGTTTTGTGGAGTGTTCAGTGTTCAGTGGATTGTCTGTTCTGGGCTACTGTAGAATGGCGGTGCAACATGGTGACCTCCTTGGAAGAGGTCTGTAGACATAAAGGGCTCATTCTACAGTAACGAAAACACAACGATTCTTATTTTCAGGTGATTATACAAACATACTTATGAATATTATATTCCATTTCTACCAATAGATCCCCCCTAAATCTTACACACTGGTCCTTTAAAACATGTCTAGAGGGGATCTTTAAATCAGTCCATCATCAGACTGGAATAACTGACCCAAGATCTGTTACTTCTTTTCATGACTTCAAGACTTTGCTTGTTTACCTCAGATTTACTTGTTCTTGTTTTTGACTGTATTTACTGTCATGCATTGTTACTATTTTTGTTGTCATCTGTATTTTCTTTGTTGTACCTTTTCTAGTGTATTTGTTTCATTTCTCAGTACTGTTAGCATAATTTGATTTGGCAGTTATTAATACATTTTATTTAGTTTTGTGCAAATGATGCATGTAACAGAGATATGTGGTGGAACCATGTTTGTTTATGTGTGTTTTCAATGTTTTAAATTGATTGTTTTGTTGTTGGTGTCTGGTGGTTTGTTTTAATGAAACGCAGGAAATGTAGAGAAGAAGGCTGAAAGTTGAGCTGGTTTTTGTCTCTGTGTTATCTCTTCTTTTACTGTCACTCCTGTTAACTCATTTAGACTAAATCCACCAATCACATCACTCTGCGGATGTCACTATCAGATTGTCAGATCAAATCTCAGACAATTTCTGTTTGGAGCCCGTCCCAGAATGCACTGCAGCACAGAAACAAAACAACACCACAAACAGTTTGATAAACTACATTACAGTCCTCTTCTGTTCTGAATCCCCGTCTCACTTCCTGTCTCATGTCCTGGCAGATAAAGAAGACGTGTGTCTCTACTGATGTCTGTGGCTTTTATCGTGTTCACATTTGTCAGATATAGAACTAATTTCCATCCATCCTGCGCCTGCCTCACAGGAAGTCCAACATGTGAGAGAGAGAATTGTTAAGTGGACGACGTCCACTGATCACTGATTGAATTACTCCTGCCTGAAATAATTTTTCATGTGATTCACTCACATAATCATCTGTATTTATGATTTAAAATAAAATGAAAGTTAAATTACACATCACTGATGCCCTTGGAGAAATCTGTCTTTCGTCTTTTTAGTTTATGTTTTATGTTCTTGCCTTTGACAGTTGACAGTGAAGGCAGACAGGAAATGTGTAAATACTGAATCAGATTTTAGCAGCACTGTTCGTCTGTTTATTAGATTTGGGGAAGTTAACATTGCAGCAGCCCTAGCCAAAGTTACCCAAGATAGCATTGCTTTGCAAAACACATCATTTAGCTCTCATTTTAGCTCTTACTTTTTTCTAACGTTAAAAGTAAAACAAACTGTTAAGCAGCCAAACAGGGTGGTGAACAAAGTAACACAATATCATATATGTAGCAGTAGCTATCAAGTGCATATTCCCTTTTACAGGACTTTTGTTTTTAAGCGAGTCAGCTAAAAACATTAAAAAGTCAACCAGAAACAGCATTTTCAACCAAATGATTTAGCTAATGTTAGCTTAATTAGCTAGCTAGCTACAGCTGCCAGCTACAGTAAAGTAAAATTGACAGTCGTCGGCAAGAAATGAGGCCGCTAATTCTGTTCCAAACTTTTATGTGTCTTTGAATTGTCCAGCTGAAAATCAGTCTGTTGGTTGCTGCAGAATAAAGGTGAATCTCATGAAGCAAAACAGGTTTAGATGTTTAATGTGTTCATTGTCTGAAAGATTTGATGAATCAACAGAATAAAAAAATACATGAACACTAGCTGCACTAATCAATATTTAACAGTGGAAAGACTTTTTGTAACGTGAAAGGACATCTAAAGCAGCTAAAGAGCCAAATATCTTTATCTGGTTTTCTGGAAACCAAACCAGAACTAAAAGGGCAGTTAATAATATTGGACCTTCATTCCTCAGACAGCTCCAGCTGGATGGTCATGGTGCTCTGTCTGCTTCATGTGGCAGTAGGCTACTGTTTGCTAACATGGTAACCATGATTACTTGATATAGTGATATGTCAGCTATTGTGTTTACAGCTTGTTCTGATGCTCTTAAGTGGACAAAAAAATCAGTAGCTTAAAAAATATGACAGCCAACAACCACTGAAAAATGTGCTGTAAAAATATGACTGCTGCTGTAATATATTATGTAATGGTGATGAAACTCAACTGTTTTTTATGATCCATATTTTTCAGTTGATTGACAGTTTTCTGCGTTTTTTAACGTTCGGCGCCATTTTAAACGGTTTTGGTATGCTGTCAGTTTTTCTTCTTCCGTGTTTTTTTTTTTGATAGTGTGATAACAACACACCCAAAATCGCACACGAGTAAAAAAAAAAGAACAACCTCTCTTCTTCCACCCCCTCCCGTCATCCCCGGTGGGCGGGGTCTCTCAGCTCTGCTTCATCATGCACTCAGCCCTGCAGTTTCACAAAGAGGAGAAGAAAAACCATCCGGCCGCTGCTGTTTCATGTGAGTCCTCCCCAGTTTGTTCTGAACGGAGCTTTGTGCCGTTTAACCGGCTGTTTACCGGGTCAGTGTGTGTCTGAACCCCGGGTACAGCTCCGTGTGTGTGTGTGTGCGCGTGTGTGAGTGGCAGTGTGGTGGAAACTTCAGCTGGCAACTTCGGAAAGTTTCCACCAAACTTCATGCAGTTTTCTGCTGATTTTGTTGCGGGTTGTTCTCACGCTGCTTCACTCTTGTTGGCGTTGTTTGTTGTAATGTTGTGTGTCTGTGTGGAAAGGAAAAGGAGTGCGAGACCGATAAGAAAGAGAGAGAGAGAGAGACAGGGAGGAAGAGGAGGGGTGTCAAGTGGGTACAAACGGTCTTCAGACTTTCTGTCGCTTCTGTCTCTTACAACTTCCTATGATATTCCTGTAATGCTCGTATAGCATTTCTGTAGTTTGTCTGTTGGGTCTGTGGTGACCTTAATGCATTGTAATCTCCTATAGTTATATATAATCCAGTTTTAATGTGAGACCTCTCCACGACTACCACACACTGTACAAGTACTCCTATAATATGTTAACTTCTAATACTACTGATATGTTGTGTGTCTCTGGTTCTGGTCTGTTTTTGATTTCACACGAGCTCTAATCATACTCCTTTAATATCCGTTAGCTGGTAGTCTGTAGTTATCTTACTGTAGACCAACTTCATTATAGCGTCTCTTTTAGTTTACCGTTACAAGGCTACAGTTTGTTGTAGCCCACGGAGTCTATTTTAACATCACTATACTTAACTCCTGTAATATTAGTTGGTCAGTCAGTTGTTTCCACAGTATTCATTATATTTAATTAGTGTGCCTGTGGAACACAGTTGGCCTGTTTTGGCCTTATTATATTTCACTGCTGTCGCCTCTGGTACTACAGTATTTCTGTTGGTTCTATGGTGAACTTAATGTACTTCACTGTATTCTTCTAGTATATTCTTACAGTGTACTCCTGGGATATTTCTTTGGTTTGTCTGTGGTTCACAGTTTGGTCTATTTTGACTTGACTGTATGCTCTACTTTATATAATATGTATCTTTTTATAGTATTTATCTTTTTTTTTAATTCCTTTACTGGAAGCCTATTTTATTGTAGGTCTACTCCTAATTACCCTCTTGATTTTATTGTACTTTACTTTCATTTAATCTCCATTATTCTAATAATAGAAATGCCTGTAGTATGTGTATAATATTTGTGAGTGTGTCTGTAGTACTCAGTTGTCTTTTTAGACTTGATATTACTTCTGTAATATTTGTTAGCTAGTAGCCTGTAGTTATCTTATTGAGGACCTATAGCACCTGTTGCAGTTTCCTGTTATAACTTATTTTGTTGTCCTCAGCTGCTCTGTGCTTCAGTTGTTTCTATTGTATTCCTATAATAGCCTATTTAAATATTGTGTGTGTGGAACATAATTGGCCCATTTTGACCTTTTTATTTACTGTACTTCACTGTATAGTTGTCTCCTATAGTATTTATTTGTGTTTATTGATTTTCAGTTTTACAGATAAGTTTGATGCAAATAACATTTGTGGTCTCCTATGGTATTTCTATAATATTTTAATGTATTGCAGGCACTGTGTTTGTTCTGTGTGGCCTCAATGTACTTCACTTTAGTATTTAATATTCTCACAGTGTTTGTATAGAACCACAGACACTCCTGTTACATTTTTCTGTCATTCACAGTTTGGTCTGTTCAGTTATTTGAGTCTAGTCAATTTTATTAGTTTTTATTAGAAACACTTAAGATAAAAATGTGTTGATTCCCAGATAAGAAAAGACGCAATAAAACTTTATTGCTCCTCAGTAGGTAGATTACAGCAGCACGTCAAACAGAGCAGAGAGGTAGTAAATACTTGCAGTGCCTATAATATTTATTCAATATTCTGATGATATTGCTGAGTCTGTCTGTTGTACTCAGTTTGTTTATTTTGACTTTACTGTACTTTAAGGTATTCTAATCTCCCACAGTATCTCCTTCACTTTTCCTACAAAAACACTTAAGATAAAATGTATTGATTCCCAGATAAGATCAAACTTTATTGATCCACTTTAGGGTGCAATTTAACAACACAAGTGGTTGGATCTGTTTTGACTTTACTGTACTCTATTGTGTATAACATTTATCCTTTTATAGTATTGATCTTTTATAATATTCCTATAATGTTCATTTGATGGTGGCCTATAGTTTTTTATTGTAGGTCTTCTTCATTATACAGTCTCTCCTACAGTCTTCCGTTTTAACTTTACCATAGAAATACGTACAGTATGTCTGTAAAAGTATATCTGTAGTATTCAGTAGGTCTATTTTGAGTTTATGGTACTCTACTGTATTATTATCTCTTATAGTATTCCTATAATTAGCCAGAGTAAGCTGGTGGTTAACTTATTGTAGGTTTACTCCATCTCCTACAGTTTGTCTGTGCCGCTCAGCTGCTCTTTGCTGACCTGATTGTACTTCAATGATTTCTAAAACTATATTCCTATAATATTTAAATAGGAACAATATACACCGTCAGACAATATATATTTATCAACAACGTTTTGCTGTACAGTTTATACAGAGCTATCCTTCCCTTTGATATCTCTGGGTGTACGAGGCCATTGTGGGCAATGTTTTAAATTAATGATCACGACAGATTCATGGCAATATTGGACGTTTCTATGATTTTTGCATCAATGTGATGAAGAATCTTGATTTGTCAGGTGTTTAATTGGCTGGTTTTACCAAAAACAGACGTTCCAGTCTGCTTCTTTTATCCATAAACAGTTCCTCAAGTCAATACATCGATATATGTAAACAATAATATAAAATGACATACTGTATGGCTTTTTATACGTGTTCTCCACTCCTATCTATATATCATAGAGTTTATATAGAATCACATATACCGTCTGTGGTTCTCAGTTGGGTATGACCTTACTGAACTCCACTGTGTTATTCTCTCATAGTACTATTACTATATTTGTTAGCTGGTTTACTGTAAACCTTCACTGTGATGTCTCTTACTGATCCTGATATATTTACAGTCTCTCTGCAAATAAAGATTCTTTTCATTATCGATTAATCTGTCGGTTATTGTTTTGATCAATTGCTTCATCTATGAAATAGCAAAAAAATGTCCGTCACAGTTTCCCCGGGTCCAAGATGATGTCTTCAGATGTCTTGTTTTGTCCGAACAACAGTCGAAACCCCAAATACGTTCAGTTTACAATCATATAAAACACAGAAAAACAGCAAATCCGCACATTGAAGCTGAAATCAGACAATATTTGGCAATTTTTGTTTGAAAAATTACTGAAATGATTAATGGGTTATTTAGACTTGCTGATTCATTTTTTATATATTATAATATAATATTTAAATAGTATGTCTCTGGAACATTTTGACTTTATTTTACTTCGCTATACTCTCCAAGGCTTTGTTCAGGCTGCAGCCAAATCTAATTTGTTTGTCAAATCAAATCTTTAAGTCTGTCGGCATTGTTATATGCAAGTGTTTTGTCTTTTTACTTTATTTACACAATGGAACTTACTTCAGGCAACAACAGTAACAAGCAACCAGTGCTGAAGGTAGTGCACAGAACATAACACATAATAAAATAAATACATAAAAAGATAAAGAAATAAAATAAAATGAAAACATAAACAAAACTTAATTAAGTAAATTACAAATTACATTCATCAGTCATTAGTCTCAAGTTGGTTTTATTTCTACAGCTCAGAATCACAGATGTCTCCAGAGATGTTTACAATCTGTCCAACATATGGCACCTTTTATCCTTGGAGCCTCGTTTTATAGGAATCCAAAAAAAAAATCCACAAAAAAGGTAGATGGAGAGTACAAATAGAACAGTACAAATATATAATATTAAGTTACAGAGTCTCAGACATATTTAAAGTGTCTGACTGTCTGTGTAACAGGACAGTCAGACACTTTTGAATAGAACAGAATTGTAACAGGAAGTGAGTTTGTTTCTGAGCAGTGTTTTTCTGAGCAGTTACTGAAGTCACTATTCAAAACAACCTGTGTGTTCTGTGTCTGTGTGTGTGTGTGTGTGTGTGTGTGTGTGTGTGTGTGTAACTTTTTCCTCAGGTCCCTTTTTAAACCTTTCAGCTCGACACTTTTTCCATCCTGTTTCTGGCCAGTGACACTTAACAGGAATAATAATGTCCTGGTTCTGATGTCTTTGTGGAAACTAAAACATTCATGTAGAGCTGGCTATCCAACCTGACGGGGATTGTGGATACACCATGAGATGATATACATTTATCAACCATCAGGGATTTGTTCATATGCTTTACACCAAGGTGTCTCTCCCATTTTAATATCCCTGGTTGTATCAGACCACTGTGGATAATGCTGTAAATCAATAAGCAGGACTGATTAACGGCAATAATGGATTTTGAGCCATGTTAGTGACGTGGCTCTAGGGATAGCAATGTTGGTCTTTCGTTTGGTCCACCACTTTGGTCCAGACTGAAATATCTCAACAACTATTGCATGGATTGTCGTGAAATGTTGTACAGACATTTGTGTTCCCAAGAGGATTTCCCTTAGCACCACCATGAGGTTCACATTTGTGGTTTTGAGTGAAATATCTCAACAACTTTTGTATGGATTGCCATGAAATTTGGTATAGACATCAGTGTTCCCCTCAGCATGATTTGTAATCAGTTTGGTGATCCCTTAACTTTTAGCGCCATCATCAGGTGAACATCTTAATTTGTCCAATACTTTAATTTATGTCCATGTCCCCAAAAGGGGGTGGGGGGGTAGGACTGCATCTAACATGTCTTCTTCATTATCACTGAATCTGTTGATTATTTTCTCAGTTAATCTATATATTGTTTGGTTTATAGTGAAAAATGGCCATCACAATTTCCCAGAGCAGAAATTAACATATTCAACTGGCCAATTTGTTCGACCAACAGTCCAAAACCCAAAGACATTCGTCTGTTGGATGTGTTTATTGGTCAAAGCTGAACATGTGCTGTTAGAAATTTAAATCCTTACATACACTACAGAGTTATTACACAAGTTTACAACACATGTGGCTTTCCACTTATTTACCTTCACCTACAACCTGGATTAGTCATCACCTACAACCAGTGCACAGTAAGACAGACAGCCACTACGTCTTCTCTGATTCGCATTAATATCAATCAATTAATATTAATTTCATATTATGTTTGCACTGTTTTCTTAATATAGTTGTTGTTTTTTTTTCCTGTTGAAGGGTTTTTGTGGAGTTTCATCAGCTTCTTCAGCGAACAGTTTCTAAACTCAAACTTGATGTAAACATATTTTAGTTTGTCGTTTATAACACTGTGTGAACTGTGACAGAAAAAACGTTCATTCTGTTAAGTATTTCTTTTTTGGTTATTACTTCCTTTTTTTTAAAAAAAAAAGATGTTTGACTGTATTGTATATTGCTTCTCTATTTTCACAGCTCGTCAAACCATGTGAAAGAGGTTTTTCACTTTACTTTCTTTGTGTTTAACGTATCAAGTATCTGAGGTTCCTGTGACATTTGTTCATGAAGTTATTTATTTTAATCATGAACCCTACACAGACTTTCAGCAGGAGAAGATTAAGAGAGAGTGAGGAGTTGCTGTTTTTCACTGACACTTTTTTACCACACACTCAGCTGCATACAATGTGTTGCATTTTTCTGACAGCTGTGTTTGGAGTAACATTAAATTCTGTTAATATGTGCAGAGGCAAATAACTTGTGACTAAAAGACGAGTTGTTTTTTTATTTAAAGTCTCCATGACAGTCTGTCTTGTGGGGACCTGGAAACCTTTCTGGAATTAGGTCCTTCGTGGCTCAGTGTGGAGGACGTGTACAGTACAGTCATACTGACCGATACTGTAGATCAGTGGTTCCCAGCCTTTTATGTCCGACGTACCCCTTTATCATACCCTTTGATAGAAGGGATGGCTTTATGGTATTGTTCAATGGTATTTTTTTTGTAGTTTTGGCCAAGTTTGTGTTTGTACTGTTGCCATTTGGAGTGGCAGAAACAGTATCTTTACTTTTAGCTTTTTGTTGTCTTTTTTTCCAACTAGTCTTTCTGCAGTCTTAATCAGTTTACAGCTGACTCAGGTCTGTGCAAAACTGAGGCATGTCTTGTGAAGTCAGACCTACCACAGTTGGTAAGTTCTTGTGACAATAACTTTAAAAACCGCATCACACAAATTTGTAATCTTACTTGTCAAATCATAATTTCTATTTTTTCAAATTACCTGAGCTTTCCAATTTTCCATGTACCGCCTGGTAACTGCAGCCGTACCCCTGGTTGGGAATCACTGCTGTAGATTAAAGATACAACAATGCTGAGGTTTGGTACCCAGTTTAGTCCCTCGATGTTACATGACATAAAGTAATTAGACAATTCAACTTAAACTAAACTGAAACCAATGAAAAATGTTTCCTCCATTGTATTTGAGTAGAGACAGAAATCTCAGAGACGGATATCTCCAAACCAGGACAAATAAAACCAAAACTATCTGACTGGTCAGACACCATTATATAGGTCAAACTGACCCTTTAGATCTGTTTTAATAAACCACTTTAGAATTAAAATACAGTGAATGAGATAATTTTTAATTTCTAATGTCAGAGAATATATTTTAGATTTCAATGAGGATTCTTCTTTCTTGTAGTTCAAGGCAACAAAGGAAAGAAAAATGCTCTTTTTTTTCAGATCATTAATCCCTAAATATATAAAGTTCATTCATGTCCCTGGAGGAAAATACAGCATAAAGCTTCACCTACAACAGGGACATTTTGTTTCATATCATCCGCTCTCATTTCCTGTCATTTATCTGCTGTCCACTATCAAGTAAAGGCAACAAAATAAGCCCCAAAAATACTTAAAAACCAACAGTTAAACAGACAGCAGAGTCTAATTGTCCCGTCTTCTCTGTGGGCGGTCGATCTGTGTAAACAGAACAAACAGTAAAATAAGTTTTAGTCACCGTGGCAGTCGGTGTCAGAACTGACACCATTCTTTTTCTCTGGTGGTTTCTCTGCACAGGAAACCATGTGACCTTTAACCCTGTTGCCACCCCCACCCTCCGAACCCTAAAATAACATACAGACACTGTGACTCAGCTGATAGTCATTAACTCTCCACTGTGCTCTAAACTTTCTCTCTCTGCCTGCCTGTCTCTGACTCTGTTCAGGTTGACGGGATTTGTGGGTTAAATCTGTTTGTTGTCTGTCTGAATGGGTAACCATGCGTTTAGTATTTCTCCCCTATACTGTAAATTCTCATTTCAAAGTTTTCTTCTAATTATATATAGAAACTCAGGAGTCTCCTCAATCATTTAATTACACTTTAAGCTTATGTTCTGACCTTCAGTTTGAATTATTTTAACTTTGTTTCAGAGAAATTCCTTTTTTTTCCCCTGTCAGCTTGGTGGGCGGCTCTAAATACTACAGTACCCATGAGCCTCAGCTGCTGTAGCTGTGGAGGAGAAGGTGTGAATCAGAGCTGTAGCGAATTCAGAATGCTTAAATCCATCGCCATGGTTACTGAATTAATCCCGGACTGATCCCGAATCAGAAAAAGACGATTTTAAGTGTAATTAGCTTCAGCTCGATGTTAGCGGAGCACACAGCGAAGCCAGCAATGTTGTGTATTCAGAAGTCTGAAAAGGCCTCAAATAACTCCTCATTCCAGGAATAAATTTTTAACAGAGATATTGATCCATGTACCCCTGTTCCCCGTGTGGACTCTCACATCAAACATCCAGCCGATCAATTTGTTCTGAACCGCTTCGGTGTTAAAGCCCTTTTGTACCAGCATAAGTTTGCACAGTCAACATGGCACACAGCCAAGCTCTGTGCTAACATGCTAATACAGATGCTAATCCAGGAGCTTAGCTTCCTGTCAGGAACTTTTCCCAGGCTTTTCCCTTTCCTGCCTGGGGAGGATACAAATAACTTGAACAAACTTGCATGATGATAAGTTAATCGGTATTTGTCCTGACTTGTTTCTTCTGGTCTTGTTTTACAAAATCACAGTTACTGTGGTTGTAGAAGTGTGGTAGTAATTGTGATGCTCGTGGTTACAGTGGTATTGAGCCCTTTTCAGACAGAACATACAGAACATTTTTGTCTTCATCTCTCTGTTACAGTATTTTTGTCTTTCAGACAAGGGTGTCTATCAGTAAATGTTGGTTCTGTATGTTACAGAAAGAGGCAGAACACTTTCAATTTATTATTTTTTGTTTTTTTGTCCCAGTCGGATGCAAAAAATTTCCTTTTTCTAGACTGATCTGACGTAGGAAGAATCTTCTAAACAACTCAAAATCAGCTCATTAACAGTGTTTCTTGCAGTTGCAGGCAGTGACAAGCACCAGAATGATTAGCACAAATAAAAGGACTGTTGTTATATGGTCAATAGAGTTATGAGAATCTTGTTTTTCATGCTGAATTTAAAGAACTGCATGTATTAAATTGTTGTATATTAGGCTCTGAGCAGTAAGCTAGCAAAACCAAGACTGTTAAGCCAACCATAGGTGAGATACAGTCAGTAATAGTGTTAAATCACACCAAGCAAATTAATATCTGCATCAAAATACAACATTAATTAAACTGAAATATATGAGTGTGGTATTGATCTTCTAATCTAATCTCTGACTCCTGGCAAGAAACCGAATGTGTGTTTCTCAAAATGTAGAAAGAACTCCACGCAGAGTGACATTTTTTATCAACACCAGAAACTCCATCAGGTCGCTGAGTGGTTTATTAAACTGATTTAATTTTCCTTTAGCACAGGAGATAATTAAGTGACACATTTATTGATAAATGACGTGTATTTAATCTCTCTGTGTATTGAACCTTGTGCTGCTGTAGGCTTTCTGTTAATGTGACACATTCAGTCGTTGTTAAGTGTTACAGAAATGTTAAAGGTCCAACCTCGTCAGACTTACGTTAAAGTTTATTCAGACATGAAGTTTGAAAGGAGCTTTAGTGCTGCTAGTAGAAGGAAAAGTAATACTATTAGCGGTGTGTGTGTGTGTGTGAGTGTGTGTGTGTGTGTGTGTGTGTGTGTGTGTGTACAGGTCAGCTGATTCAGACTGCTCACACAGACACACACACACACACACACACACACACACACACACACACACACACACACACACACACAGGGTGAGAGAGAGACATTGAAGCAGACAGGAGGAGAGCGAGAGCTGAAACAGGAGAAGCTGAACTGAATCCAGATCTGATTGGTATTCAGAGGCCGAGTCCGTCTGCAGGGTGACATTCCTGCAGGAGGAGAGGGGAGGTGTGGTGTGGGAGGAAGAGGAGGGGGAGGAAGAGGAGGGGGAGGAAGAGGAAGCTGGACCTGTCTCTCTCTCTGCCTGTGTTTCATAAGGTAGAAGGCAGTGTGTTTGTTGTTGTAGATGATGTCATCATTTTAGAAAAACTCTTCATCACCTTCATCACCAACAACATGTCTGGTTATAATACAGCCTTCATGTTCAGCCGCTGTGATCTCATCTGTGTTGTTGTTGTGCACACTGTTCGTTATGGATAATTAGTTTGTTATAAATAGTTTATGGATAATTAGTTGTAGTTTCTTCTTATTAGTTTGTTATGGATGATTAATTTGTTATAAATAGCTTGTTATAGATAATTAGTTTGTTACAAATAGTTTGTTACGGATCATTAGTGTGTTTATAGTTTGTTATGGATAATTAGTTTGTTATAAATAGTTAGTTATGGATAATTAGTTTGTTATAAATAGTTAGTTATGGATAATTAGTTTGTTATAAATAGTTAGTTATGGATAATTAGTTTGTTATAAACAGTTATGGATAATTAGTTTGTTACAAATAGTTTATGGCTAATTAGTTGTAGTTTCTTTATTAGTTTGTTATGGATGATTAGTTTGTTATAAACAGTTAGTTATGCTGTTTGTTATAAATAGTTTTGTTATGGATAATTAGTTTGTTATAAATAGTTTGTTATGGATAATTAGTTTGTTATAAATAGTTTTGTTATGGATAATTAGTTTGTTATAAATAGTTTGTTATGGATAATTATATTAAGTTTGTTGAAAATATGTTCAGTCATGCAGCTAACTTCATTAAACCTGCTTCAGAACATGATATCTTTAATGGATGATCTATTACTGCAGCAGTCAAACAACAACACTGAGCCTGTCTGGTTCCACAGTTTTCATTAATGTGTAACACTGTGGAGTTAAACTAGTCTGCAGGAGAGGGAGACTCTTTAGGGTTATAATTCTGTAATGTATTATAATGCTAACAAAAATAATTTCCACTTAATCAGTTTATTTTTGATGATGCTAATGTCGCTGTGCCTTTCTGTCTGACCCAGGTGTGACCATAGATCCTGTCTCCCCCAATCAGAAAGCAGCATGGTTCACAGGACATGAAGTTACACACTCACACTTCGTTGAGATGAAGCCAAGTCGAGAGATGACAGAACAGAGGAAAATGTCCAACAGATGACACAGTCCAAATATGCTGACATAGCAGGCTGAATGGTTGACAGCTCAACAACACGTCCTTCCTGCTGCCGCCGTCCACTCATCGTCCGTCCAGCCATGTTGGTGAGGAGAAAGCTGTGCATGGCCGTGGTGATCGCTGCCATTCTCTTCCTCATGCTCGCCAGTCAGAGCATCCAGAGGAGACATTTCCTGCCTCTGTCACTAGCCACGCCAGTCAGCCGGGCCACGCCCAGCGACAGAGAGACAGGTGAGGGGCTGATGTCGTCATCATCACTGGAGTAAGAGAATGTCAGAAACTGAAAGTGTGACAAAACTTAGCAGTACGGTTTAATGTGTTATCCATCAATCAAAACAGAACTTAACTTACTTCTCCGCAAAACAATTAGATAGTCCAGATAGTCCTTCCTGTTTTGCTAAAATTGGTTACCAAATTTGTTTAAATGAGACTTATTTCACAAACACTGCCAGAGATCATCATGTTGTGCTACTGTAAACCAAAGAGTAGTTGTAGCAGAAATAATACAATTAATAGCAAAGGCAATATTAGTAGCAGCAGTATTAGGAGTATCAGTAGTAGCAACTGTAGCAGCAATTGTATTAGCAGCGGTAGTATTAGAGGTAGTAGTTGTAGTAATAGTAGTAGTAGCAGTATTAGCATTAGCAACAGTAGTGTTAGAGCTAGCAGCGGTAATAGTAGTAGTACTGACCGTTGCTGTAGTATTCGCAGTATAACACCAGGGGCAGCGGTAGTATTAGAGGTGGTAGTAGTAGTTGTTGTAGTAGCTGCAGGCATTGTAGTATTAGCATTAGCATCAGTTGTGTTAGAGCTAGCAGCAGTAATAGTAGTAGTACTTACAGTTGCTTTAGTATTAGCAGTATAACACCAGGAGCAGTGGTAGTATTAGAGGTAGTAGTAGTAGTAGTAGTAGTAGTAGTAGTAGTAGTAGTAGTAGATTAGCAACAGTAGTGTTAGAGGTAGCAGCAGTAATAGTAGTAGTATTGACCGTTGCTTTAGTCTTCGCAGTATAACACCAGGAGTACTGGCAGTAGTAGAAGCCACAGTAGTAGTTACAGTACTATTAGAAGTAGCAGTAACAGTTATAGTAGCAGTAGAACTAGCAGAACATTCAGTACTATCACTAGTAATAGCAGTATATTAGCAGTAGTAGTAGAAGTAGCAGTATGTAGCAGCTGTAGTAGTATTAACAGTAGTGGTAACAATACTAGCAGTAAAACAGTAGCAGCAGTATAATAGTAGTGTTGTGACTGTATTACAGATTACAGAGATGCTAACAGTGTTAGCAGAGCTCCCATGATGCATTGTTCTCTGACTCTCTTGTGTTTGCAGTAGGTGAACGCATGGCACTTCATGATGATCTGACCCCTGACCCTCCCAGGACCCCCCTTTCTTCCACCTCTCCCCAACCTGAAGCCAAGGAGGGCTCCAAGTATGACCCAAGGTAACACGCAGGATGTCAGGGACTGTGTACCCCATGATTACCTGTTCTGTCCCTGTCTGACTCCTCTGTGTCGCCCCCTCTTTCAGGCCGTGTGGTTGTACTGAGTCCTGTATTTCAGACCTGAAGGGGTCAGACTGGTTCAGCCAACGCTACGACCCCAAACAGCAGCCTGTCCTCCGAGACACCAACAACATCTTTGACCCTGATGCACTCAGATGGTGGCTGGTAAGGACAAGAAGCAGGAATAGTGCAGTTTCTTATAATGTTACTGTTGCTGTTCCTACTAGAGAGGGTATGAAAATAAATTCCTGCATGATGATTTTTTTGTCTGAGGTTTGAAATCCAATTTAAAAAGTCAGGTTGGATTAAAAAGGATTATTATCACAATTATTATCAAGGTTTTGTTCACTGAAATGATCAGTACAGGCTGCTGTCTGCTTGTGTGGACAGACTACCTGCTCAAACTAAAGTTTGGCCTTCAAAAAAATCTTTGAACCAGTGTCTCGGTCCAAGCTTTGCATGTGTTTTATTACTGTAAAGTAATTAAGTTCAGTTCATTAAACAATTTATATTTATAGAGCTGTCCTGCTTTTTGCAAGTTAATCTACATAAATCAGTAAATCAGAGCGTGAGATTTTATTATACACAGCAGCTTTACTGCAAGTATCCAAAATCAACTCAAATCACTGTTGGATTCAATCATTGTACACCTAAATCCTATTATTTCTTGTACGAACATCATTTTTATTCCACAATCAGTGTTTAAACTGCACATAACTATAATGTCAATATTGATACTTTAGATTAACAGTCATGTAAATCACCAAAAGAAAGACTGTAAACAAATAAGATTTTCAGGTGTCCTTTTTAGCTTTCTTTAAAACTTACCATGGTGCAACAACAAAGTGTGAGCCCCTGTGCAGAAAATGAGTGCAGGCTGCAGACTGGAAGTGACCTGACAGCAGTGAATTGATGTGTCAACACTGAGAATTGTTAAATCAGCTGAATCACAGAACAAAGATTTGTTATTAGAAGACCAAAGAAGAATGTGCTAACATACTGCATGATGGTCGTACAATGCGTTTCAGGATCATTAATGAAAATCTGCATTTTCAGAAAATTAAAATGAAAAAAGTCTTGAAGTTGTTTTCGTTGAAAGCTGTCAGCCGTCTGGATGAAGAAAAAAATGTCTGAGTCTTTTTCCTGCATTTATAGATCAAGTCCTGCTGCTGCAGAAACCATTAGTAGATTAAAGGGGGGCAGTGGGAGGGGTAGAAATGCTGCTAACACCATCAGTCTGATTCACAGCATACTGTATATACTCTGTGTGTGTGTGTGTGTGTGTGTGTAGCTAAAAATGAACAACCAGAGCTGTATGCTGTTGTTACACTGTAACTGTAAAAACATGCATAAACAACCTACAGCGTAAAACGAAAATAAGAATTAAAAAAAACACTTTTAGAGCTGTTGGAAAGTGTATTTTTTTCCTACATTTTTGATTGTGCTAGATAAGCAGAATATGAATAAAAAAGCCTTAATAAAGCTAAATTAAAATAATGCAATATGCTCCACCTCACTACAGGGTCTTCAGCGGTCCGGTAATGACCATAATCTAAAGAAAATAATGGCAGAGATGTTCCGGGTCATTTCTCCGCCCACTGTGGACTTCAGGCGCCTCCCCTCCCGTTGCCGTAGTTGCGCAGTGGTTGGCAACTCTGGCAACCTACAACGCTCAGGACACGGCAACCTGATCAACTCCCACGACTATGTAATCCGGTATGTGTTTGTCCACAAACACACACGAAAAAGTGCCCTGAGATAACTTTGTTATGATATGGCGCTATATAAATAAAACTGAATTGAACTGAATTGAACTTACCTTTCTCCTCCACAGGATGAACAAGGCAGTGACTCGGGGATTTGAGAAAGACGTTGGGAATCGGACAACGCATCACTTCCTGTACCCAGAGAGCGCAGTGGATGTTAATCGTGGCGTCAGCCTCGTCCTGCTGCCGTTCAAACTGAGAGACCTGGAGTGGCTGACCAGCGCGCTGTCCACCGGTGAAGTAAAAATGTAGGAAATATAGATACAAATATACTCAAAATCTAGCAAATACAAAGATAAACACACTCAGCAGCCAGTTTATTAGGTACACCCAGTTAATACTAATGCAATCTAATACAAGAGTCCTGCAAAAAATCCTAATGTTCAGTTTTTGTTGAAACTGTTTTAGAGAAGTGTCAATTCAGAGAGGTAATACAGAGAGGTGTTTCCTCTTTGATATAAATGGGGTGGACAAAATAATAGAAACACCTGTCAGTATAATGCAATACAATATAACTGCACCACAAACTGCATCCTCTAAAATGGCCATACAGTTGAATCAACGCCTCTCTAAAACAGTTTCAATAAAAACTGATTATAACCTTCATGAAGGTAGGATTTATTGAAGAGCTGATGTATTAGACTGCATTAGTTTTAGCTAGGCGTACCTAATAATAAACTGGCAACTGAATATATATTCAAAACCCCAAAAAACATTTACAAAAATATATATTTAAAAATCAGCAAATGTACAAAAATAAATACAGACTTGCATGAAATATACACACATGAAACGTTTACATCAGACAAGACAAAATGTACTAGATAATATATACATAGAGAAAAATACTGGACAGTATAAAAATGTAGATAAATACATACCTCACAGCTTAAAATGTGTATTTATGCACCTAAAACTTTAGATTTATACATTAAAAATAAAGTACACATATCATGTACAGAAACAGACCTAAAATGACTGCTGAGTCTGTTTACCTGCACAGTTTATTTATGGTCACATACACAGATAATATACATGCTTATATACCCACCAATATGCCTGAATATTAACATATGTAGTTGAATATTTACATCATGCAGGACAAAATGTATACATGTAGTGTATACATTATTATACATACATGCAAGAGAAACATAAAATACTGTATATTCTAATATGCTATACTTGAAGTACATTATGACCAGTAATTCTTTCTGTGTGTGCTCAGGACCTACATGAGGGTTAAAGACAGAGTGGAGGCTGATAAAGACAAGGTAAAATAAATGGATCATGATCTCTGTTTACAGTCTTGTTATTATTACTGCTATCAGTCTCAGCCTGCCTCAATTTTTTTTTTGTTTTGACTTCTGCTTCTGAGTTTGTCTAGTTTGAGATTTTCCAGTTCTCGTTTTGATATGTTTGCATCAACTTACTTAAAGATGGAATGTGTATGATACATTTATTTATTTATTTATTTATTTTTTATAACCCTCCTCCACCACCAACCCGTTTATTTACCACCCCATTTACTGAAATCAAACTGCAGGTGCTTATCAAGTGCTTATAAAAACACTTCACTGCACAAATATGTGAAATCTGCCAGAGAGCCAATGAACACTGACACATTAAACATGTTACCATGGTAACACTGTGTGTGTGTGTGTGTGTGTGTGTGTGTGTGTGTGTGTGTGTGTGTGTGTGTGTTTGTGTGTGTGTGTGTGTGTGTAGGTATTGGTGGTGAACCCAATGTTCTTTAAGTATGTTAATGATCATTGGACCGAGCATCATGGTCGCTACCCATCCACTGGCATGCTGGCCATCATCTTCGCTCTGCACACCTGTGACCAGGTAGGAGGGAGGGGGGCGGAGTCTGTGTCTTCATCTCTGACACCAACATACTACACAACATTTAGTCAACTTCATTCTTCAGTCAAACATAAGTTTTTATTATATACTGTAGTAACGCAGCAGAGACGGATAACTTGCCCTGTCGGTACATTCAGGGACACCAAGACATTTGAACTAAATTATTTTATGTTTGATTCTTTTTGTCTGAGGTGCATTCAGGGATATTCAGATAGGGAGAGTTTCCCAAACAGTCTCTGCTCTTAAATGCATCATCATCAACAGAAGTTAAAGATCATCATCATTATAATGTATCAGAGTTAAGTCTTCACATGTCACTTTCAAATGTCTGTGTTCAGGTGTCGGTCTTCGGTTATGGTGCTGACCAGCAGGGGAACTGGCATCATTACTGGGAAGAGAATCGCTATGCTGGAGCCTTCAGGAAGACCGGCGTCCACAGCGCCGATTTCGAAACGCAGATCATCCACCAGCTCGCCAAGGAGGGCAAAATCAGCCTGCATCTGTGACCTACCACTGACCTACAGACCTGCTGATCTACAGACTGATGGACTGGCATACAGACCTGCTGACTGACATACAGACCTTCAGAGGTGCTGACTGACCTACTGTTCTTTAGACTAGCTGACTGACCTACAGACAGAGCTGCAGACATGTTGACTGACTAATTGACCTGCTGACTGACCATCAACCACTTAATTGTTGAGACCAAGAGCCAGCTACATCTTGTCTGGTATCCAGCTGAGACTGGTTGATTGCGGCTGAGTGTCGGCACATCCGGCTGTCCTCTGGCACTGAAAAACCAAATTTGAGCTGACTCTGGAATGTATATGGCTGCCAGATTTGGCTTGTTTTGGGGGGATTTGGACAGGAATGAGACCTGTGTACTTCTTGCACGTCAATCATCACGTCTGCCTTAAGTCAGACATCCAGGCATGCCGGATTAAAGCGCTGTTGGGAAGAGACATTTTTACAAACCTGGATTACCTGTGGATGAAGCCCTCTGGGGTGGCAAGAGCTAAACATGCCATCTCCACCTGGTGGGCGTGGCTTGGATATCCTCTCTGTGCAGTCTCCTGCTGGTTTAAATGAGTTCCAGCTCAACTTGAACATGTACCCTCCACTGTTCAGACACACTAGCTCGCTGTCTGTGACTGTGTGGATCGACAGTTTTGCTCTGAGCGGGAAACAACCACAGACTTTTTATATCTTTTTTTTTATTATTATTATTATTGGATTTTATAGACATACAGGGATAACCTCTTTTTTAATTAAAGCACTTTGCCCTGAAGAAGAAATGGCACAAAGAGGCCATATTGTTGCTTCTCTATCCAACCATGTTACAAGACTTTTTGTATTTTATATCACTAATAATCCATCCATTTATTATAACTGAATCTTAACGCAAAACGTCCTGATCTGGAGGATGTTTCTGTCCTGACAGACGCGAACTGGAAACAGGACAACAAAGTTTTTAAGTTTTTTTTTTTCACGTCTACATATTCGGAACGCAAGCCAATGACACTTCCTGTTTTGACCATATATGGAGATGGAGGTAGTGAGTGGGAGGAGCCTGTGTGAGGTTCTCAGCCTGTGTTTGAGGTTCTCCATGTGTTTCACGATGATTCAACAGTCTGTGGGTTTTCAGCTGATTTCACTGACTGTCCAAAGCAGGAACATTTTATTAGTATTTGATTTGTTTAAAAGGACTAGTTTTTCAGCTCCAGTAGTAAAGTTAATGGTAAGTGAAACTCTGCAGCTTTACTAACAGTCACATCTTAAATTATGTTGTAGACTGTTTCATGGACAACTTCATGGACAGATGTGATGTAACTCCTCTGAGTCACAGCTCAGCCGATTGGAGTGACAAAGACGAAGAGACTGTGCACGACTTTTAACAAAAGATTTATTAAACAAAACTTAACAAGGACAAAGTCAAACAATCAATAACATCACCAGTGTGCGCCGTGCATGGAAAAGTGGAAAATGTAGTGCAATGTACTTTCAAAAAAATCTTAAGTCCAACCAAAAATAACCAACCATATGAATGGAGAGAGACTGACCAGTCCAGCAGGTAGCAGAGGAGTCAGTCAACAGTCTGCTGGACTTCCTGTTAAAGGTAGACGACAGCGTGCAGAGAGCTGTCACACCTGTACTGTGAATGTACAAAAACTGTTGCTGATTGTCAGTCACAGTCATCTGAATGTTTGTGGCTTCATTTACACAATGAGGAGTATCAGGGCGTTTTCACACTGAGTTAGTTTGAGTCTGAACCTGAGTTTGATCGTCCGTTAGAATTTCAGCTGAGCTTTTATGTTTGCATGATGGCTACTCTGCAAATCCTGTGTTCCTTGTGCGCGCCCTTTATTGTCACTACACATCAACAAGATGTTAATTTGTCTATTCGTCCATCTTTCACATTATAATTTAGTTTTTATACATTTAGGAAAACTGGAACACATTTCGTCAATGTTTTTGTTTTCAAAGATCACTTTAGTTGGTTTTCGCCTCATTTTCATGGTGTGAAAAGGTATTTATCGAATATTTTTTGTCATAGATTTTATTTTCAAGAACCATGTCACACACTGTAGCTCCTAACTTGGTAAAAGTTATCCTCTGCTGCCCAAAATGATCAGTTCTTCAGAAGCTGTTTGAGCTGCTTGACCTGCTGCACTAGTAAGCGGCATCTTGTATTTCAATTAAGTGTCTGTGCAAGATTAACTTGTATGTTTTTTTTAAAGGAAGATAATCTGGTGTTGGTCAGCAATAATTTAGCCCTGATCTGCCCCCCAGTGGATATATTTTTTAATCCCCCATGTACACACAAAGTACATGTACACTCGTTCATATTGCAGATGCTTGTCAACGTGCACGAATTGTTAAAATTGAGTATATTAGCGCTCTAACCTCTGTGCTCTGCTTTTAGTTTTTTACTGTTCTGATTGGCAGTATATCATCAAACTGTAGCTTTCTGATCCCTCTTGTTTTCTTGCTAAAAATGCCACAAATGTAGATTCAAGGCTTCCCGATTACAAATTGGCTTTGGACTGAACAGGCACCGAGCTCAGACTACCACTTTCAGGTCGACTCGGGTATGGGATTGGGAAAACTGTTGATAGAACCGAATTTTTGGCGATCCATTTCCAGATTCAGGCCAACCTGCCAGTGTGAAATCGCTCAGTAAAGAGCTCAGTCTGCTTCAAACAAACTTGCTGGTACAACATCTAAGGGCCGGGAAGGTAAAAGTGAGAAGCCTGTCATCATAGACTTCTTCTGGCTGCATCCCAGCGCCTACCTGAGCTCCTGCCAACAACTCTGTGTCTGTGTAGTCCTGAATTGTACAAATGGAGCTAACAGAGCACACTTTAGGTCTGTCTCTCCTCAAAGTGACAAAAATTGTTAGATGCAGCTGTCGGAAAGGGAGATTTCAGACTCTGTTAGATGATCCCACAGGCAAGCTTCGTTTGAAGCAGACTGAGGCCTATAAATAATCATAAATGCTGAATCATCATCTGGAGGCTGTTGCTCTGTGGTTAGCTTGGCTGCAGTTTAGCATTTAACCCTGTTTGTCTGGAACAAGTCGCATGGTCTCTTAAAACCCGACTGCTGAGTCATCAGAAGCTGCAGTTTAATCTGAAACATCTGCTTGTTTTTATAGTTTTTGTTCACTGCTGAGATTTAACACTTTGTTGGCTTCTCCGGGAAACCTTCCTGCTGGTAAACTGGGAGATTATCGACTTTACGATGAACGTTCAGCCAATGAACGTTGACAAAATGACAGAGCAGCAGCCCTCCTGATCTGGACTCAACATCTGGATGCAAGGTTTTGGAATTGGCAGACAGAGTTATAGTAAAAAGATTTACTTCCTCACATTGTTGTGAGTATAAATCCAAAGTTGTGCTTATTAGATTCCCTGCAGTCTGGAAGTTAGAGATTATTTCCATCAAGAATGCAGGAAGATGCAGATTACATCAAATCAACCAATCAGCTGCTGGTAATTCCATCATAAATGTCTGTATGCGATCTGTAGCTTTAGAGCAGAGCGACATCCACTGACCAAACAAGATGTATGTATGATATATGTTCAGTAATCATAGCTTTAACTCAGCTCATCATGTTTAAACTGTGACTGTTTGATAAAAGAGAAAGAAATGTCAGATTCACTTAAACAACATGCTGATCATCAGTTCATTCATTCATTCATTCATAGTTACCAAACTGACAGAAGCACTGTGATCAAAACAACACAAACCCACCGCTGTCTCTTTGACTGAAATAAAAAATATGAAACAAAATTTGAGAGTTTTGTTGTTGTTTTTTTCTATCAAAAGCTCTGGAGGTAAAGGTTGACACAATCAAACCCAGATGAGAAACGTTCTGCTGAGAAATTTGATGTCTAAAAGTTCTTCCTTATGGAAGAAGTGTATTGCTGCCACCATGATAAAAAAAATCAGCTCAGTTTACAGTTTAAGATTTCTCATTATTACTAAAGATACCAAATTATTCTGTTTCAACAAGAACATATGAATTTATCTTCTATCATGAAACTTTTCTTGTTACAACATGAGAAGTTGGTTTGTTTCTGTTGCATTTGTGTTGCATTTTGTAATAAGAAAACATTTGTGATATAACGAGAGAGTTATAAGCAGTGGTGGAAGAAGTATTCAGATCATTTACTTAAGTTAAAAGTAGCCACACTGAAAATACTCCACTGCAAGTAGAAGTCCTGCATTCAATACCTTACTTAAGTAAAAGTATGTAAGTATTATTAGCTAAATTTACTTTATCAGCTAAATTTATTTAAAGTATCAAAAGTAAAAGTACTCATTCTGCAGTAAAATGGTTCCCGTCTGTGTTTTCACATTATAGTATATGATGTTACTGTTGGGTAGTTTAATCTACAGCGACGCATCATCTTCTATAAGATCATCATGTGTTTGTAGCGTCGCCGTCCTGTGAGAAACGCGTATCTCTAAAAAGTAAACTTTTTATGAAAGAGCCCTTTTTTCAGCTTTGTGGCGATGCATTTTCCAGCTAAATCAAGTTGTTTTTTTTCAAATAGTTTATTTATCCTAAGAAGTAGGAGAATTTTCTCAACCTACCATCCTTAAGTCTATCAGAAAAACTCAAATTCAGAATCAGCAAATTTGGAGATACATGGTTTTCACTGGACAGGAAGGGTGTGAAAAAATGTAATCTGAAAAGCAACTAAAGCTGTCAGACAAATGTGGTGGAGTAAAAAAAAATACACTATTTCCCTCTGAGATGTAGTGGAGTAGAAGTATAAAGTTGCATAAAATGGAAATACTGAAAGTAAAAGTACCTCAAATTTGCACTTAAGTACAGCACTTGAGTAAATGTACTCGATTCATTCCACCACTGGTGATAATTAATTATTAAGTTATATTATGTATAACATAAGTTTCTTGTTAAAACTGAAAATTATTTGGTATGTAGTGATAACAAGAAAATATGCCATTATAGCATGAAAAATATCGCTGTTATAATGTGAAAATGTTTTCATTTTAACGAGAAACTGAGCAAATATATTTTTGTAACACTGGCAGCAATACGCTGCCGTACTTACTCATTGAGGCGTTGAGATGTCTCATGACATCGAAGGCAGCTGGAAGCATCAGCTGTGTCCCATTTTAGGCTCAGACCGACTTTAGAGCAGACAACTAGTATCCTTTGGTCTTCAGTATCCCACAATCCTTTGTGCTCTGGTCACGTGTTAGATCCTGTAAGTCCCGCCCCTCTACAAGGAGGCGGAGCCTGAAATGGGACAGAAGCTGCTTGTGTGGTGGCCTCTCCACAGGATCAGTAACATTAAATACATTAGAATAAATTAGAACAGAAAAAAGTTGTTCAGTTGAACTTCAAAATAAAAGTCCAGTGGATTGTTTTATTTTGAAGTGACCTGCAGTCATCTGTGCGCTTAATAAAATATAATTTAAAATTTTAAATAAATAAATAAAAGTATTGTCAACATCAGACTTGAATCATCGCTGATCAGTGTGTGCGAGGCCGTCTCCATGGCAACATTATCACATGACCCGAGCCACATGAAGATCTGGTCTAGATTCTTCACTTAAAAAGGTCATATGTAACGTTTCCATGGTAACTGAAGGCATAAGAAACCCTGGTTGCTATGATAACATGGCTGACAACAGGAACTGTGTCTGGACTGTGATCATGTGAACTCACAGGACCCTGAAGCTGGTCAGGACCAGATCAGTCCTTTCCTGGGAGGTGGAGTAAGACAAAAACCTGAAAGTCTGGTCTGGTCCATCGCAGATCAGAGCAGCTTCTGCTGCTCAGCACTGATCTGGTTTGGTGCTGGTTTGGTTCTCCTGAGCTCCAGGTTCTGGTTCTCCAGGCTGACTGATGTGGTCTGAATCTGTACTGGTCCAAGGTCTGCACCAGCCCTGGTCTGGTCCGGTCCTGGTTCATGTCAGTCTAAGAGCAGCTGGACGAAGGAGGACGGAAACAAACCTCTCTGGTCTGGTTCGTCCTCTATATAACCATGCTGCGCACACACACACACACACACACACACACACACACACACACACACACACACACATTTATATATTTACTGTACATTTAGAGAAACTTGATTATTAATACTTGATACAATAATATACGTCGGTTTTAGTCACATTCTGGTCATTTGATTATTGGTAGTTTTACTCAACAAAAACTTAAGACGTTTGTTTTAGTTTTGTCTCATTTTTGTGGTGCATTTTTAATTTTTATGCATTTTTATGTCTTCTAAGCACTTTAAGGCCACCACAGCTGTCGCCATCTTTGTTGTGTACAGTTACCGTGGTTACAGGTTCTTGTCTATCACTAGTGGGAGAAGCACTGAAATACAAGATGCTGTTTAGGTGAAACGGCTAAATTAGCCTCTGATGATCGTGTCATTTTGGGCGGCGGATAACTTTTACCGAATTAGGAGCTACAGTGTTTGATTCTGCAGATTTATGAAGCCTTTGTATTAAAACAGGAAATTACTTAATTTGTCTGTCTTTCACATTGTCAAGTTTTTATTCTTTGACAAGAATTGTAATATGTTTTCATCATATTTTTTGTTTTCAAAGGCTAATTTTTTTCAGTTTAAGTCTCGTATTCATCATGAAAAAAGGGGTTGAATATTTTTCTTCACAGTTTTCGTGGACAAAAAAAACCCACTGAGGTTTAAAGAGTCAGAGTCAGTTGAATGTGAACAAACAGGTAAACTCAATAGCTCAGAGGACAGCTGAGGCCACTTTGCGAGAGTTTCTCCAGAGCACCAATCAGAGAGCAGGATGATGATGATACGTACCCACCAATCACTGTCCTCCTGTCCCAGGACCACCAGCACCTGTCCCTCAGAGAAGCTCAGCTCGTCGTGGTGGTCGGCCTGGCAGTCGTACAGCGCCTCAACCCGACGGCTCGTCGCACCCCGAGGCTGATGGACATACGTAAGTAATACTGAAAATGTTCCTACTAGTAGTAATTCTAATAAATATTAGTAATCGTTAGATAAGGGTTAAGTTTCTTAAAAAACATGCTCACGGTCATGGTTGCTAAGGCATTAGTAGGTGGTTACTATGTGTTCCCATGGGGTTGCTAGGGTGGTTGCTATGGTGCTTCTGGAGTGTTGTTAAGCGGTTTCTAGGGTGATTCTAGGTGGTTGCTAGGGAGTTAAAGGTTTTTTAGGATCTCACCAATGATCTGCGAGGAAGCGGCTGGGGGGCGGGGCCTCTTCTGTCACTCTCAAAGCTCTGAGAGCGCTGATTGGTGGGAGACCCATTGGGCGGGGCTTTACTGGCAGGGTACATGAAGTGGGAGGAGCTACCGTCACTGTCAGCCCTCCGAAAACCTCAGAGAGAGAGAGAGAGACAGAAAAAATATGTAAATATGTCAGTGTCAAGTTATTTTAAGGAATATGTAATTCACGTTCATGTTCATGTATCAAAGGCAGCTGGATTTGCAAAGACATTTCTCGCTCATCATTTGATTGTAAAGGTATATAAAAAGGTATAAAGATAAGATAAAGATTTTTTTTAATCACATCAAAAATACAATTACAATTTAGCATATCAGTTAAATCAGACAGTTGGAGAAGCTGTGGCAGTTCTTAACTTATTTATGAAAATATTTCAACTTAAGCAAGCATTTTAGCCTAAATGTATAATTTTAAAAGTGACACCGTCTGAGCAAACTCTAGAAATAAACCAATACTTGTACAGTAATCAATCAAAAGTGCAGCTATGAAATAAATAACAAGAATCTGGTCAAAGCCGACAGCACCTTCTCTTCAAAACTGGAAATTAACAACAAACTGAATTTAGTAATGGAGAGAAAAACCTACAGAATTAGAAATCAAGTGGTGGATTAATAAGTTGAATGTGGAATTACATTATAAAAGGTAAATATTTATGTTTAAACTTCAATCGGGGATCAATCAAACTGACTCATTAATTCAAGTATTATTCGTTATTTTTAAATAAGGGGTTTGTTTTCTTTTTAATAATACCTTAGCAGATTTAGTATTTGTTTTTATGTGTCACAAGTGTTTTTTCTACAATATATATAAAGTGATATATATTTGCTTTAAAAAAAAAATTGTAGAAATTATGCAGTAGAGTCAACTGGAAATGTAACTTGCACTTTTGAAATAAAGTAGGGCAACTAAAACTAAACTAAAACATTTCCGTTATCAATTAATCTGCATATTAGCTTCTAAATTAAATTGATTGTTTGGTCTATAAAATGCCAGAAAAAAAGTAAAAAAAATCTTCATCACAGTTTTCCAAAGTACAAAGTAACGTCTTAAAATTGCTTTTGTCTGTTTACTATAATGTGAGACCAGGACAATCAGCAAATCCCCACATTGGAGAAGCTTGAACCATCAAATTTACTTAAATGATTGATGGATTATCAAAATGGTTGGCAATTAATTTTCTCTTGATCGACTAATCATTGCAGCTCTACAATAAAATATAAAAAAGACTGCAAACAAAATACAATGATATCACAGATGAAAATATAAACTAATCTGTTTTAAGTGCTGGATTCAGAACTAGAATTTACAATCTGACTTTATGGGCCCCCTGATATTCCTCCTCCTGGTTAAAGCTGCTGGGCCGACACAGTGAGCTACCATTTATATACTGTTACACATGACAGATCCATCACTCTAGACGGATCAAACAGACGTGGATCTGAGAGGAAGAAGCTGGATGTTTCTGGACGGGTACCTCTGTCTGGTCGTTCGGCCAGCGAGCTGAGAGGGGAAGACGGACTGGAGAGACAGACAGACAGACAGACAGACAGACAGACAGACAGACAGAGAGAGAGAAGGAGACAGGTTTATTATCTGACCTGTAATTCAGCTTCAGTCCACCAGAGGGCAGTACACTCTCTCGGTTCAGCTGTTTCAGCACTCACTGATAAGAATAAACTCCTGACTTTGACCTTACATATCGCCCTCTGTTCATTTAAATTCAGAGAAAAAACGTTTCGTGCATCATGTTGTTCCAGCTATTCATTGAAGCTCTGTGATGTTTCCACTGAGAGAGATATTCAAACACAAGACTCCATGTTTTTTTATGGCTCAACTTTTCCATCAAACGGAAATATTTTACATCTGCTGCATAATTTTGGACACATTTCACCAAAATCCAGCCAGACACATTTGGCATCTTTGGACACTTTGGGATCTCACTAGAATTTCACATAAAGTTCTGAGAGTTTGGACAAACAGCACAATTTAAAAACTGGGTTTCAACAGGTTGAAGGAAATATTTCAGATATTGCCAGTCTCCACACAAACCTGAACACAAGCACACACAAAATAAAGCCACTTTACAGTATTTTTTCATTCAGTTGAGCCGTCAGTGTTAAGGTTGATTTGGTCATATTTGCCTTTGTACTACTAGTGGAATTTGTCCATTACTTTTAGAAAACTATTTGAATAGTTTAATTTAGCTATCTATTTCAACTGTTTATCCATACTTTTAGAAAATTATTTCAGGTGTTTATTATTACTTTTATCTATTTAAACCATTTAATGGTTACTACATCTGTTCTTTTACTTAAGTAACATTATGAACGCAGGACTTTTACTTTATTTTTATAGTGTGGTATTGCTACTTTTACTCACTGAATAAATACCATTCAGACAACATAAACAGTTGTTTCATCTGTAACATAATCACATTAACCTTCTTCAGGAGATCAGAGCAGAGCTGTGGGAGTAAAAAGCATCGCTGTGCTCCTCAATTTTCATGCATCCAGTGTGATCACCACCATGTTGTTGTATTGATAGTTTCTGATTTGTGCACACACCTGCTGTGGTGTCCATAACGGTATATAGATTATCGTTGGTGGTGATATTTTATTATAGTGCGAGTTTTGTTCTCTGGTTGATTCTAAAGCTACTAAGAAGATTGTTTTCATAATATGGAGTTTGTTTTAAGCACCAATAAGTGTCGTCTATAGAAATGGGAAATCCAGACCGTCTGGCACCTGAGCCGGCGTGACATCATTCCACTGCAGATCCAATCAGAAGCCTTGTTCCCTTGTATGTGTTTATTGCCATAAAATGTGAATTTATGTGTAAATTCAGTGTGATTGTGTCTCAGATACTCACACACACTTCTTAAAGGAGGAGGAGTCTGGGCCGCTGTAGATCCTGGGACTGGTTGGCAACCCGTAATCTACACACACACACACACACACACACACACACACACACACACAGTTAATAACACAGTATCACTTTGACAGATTAACTGCAGGGTGTCTCTCAGATGCTACCGTGCTTGCTGGACTCGGAGCAGCTCCTCTTGTGTCTGACGGCGATGGGAGGGGGGGGGGTCGACTTTCTGGTTCGTGTCAGGAGGAAGAAGAACTCCCCCTCTTCCTCCTCTTCCTCCCCCCCAGCAGGAGGGGGAGGAGGAGGAACGTTTGGAGCTGGAGGACGACAGAAAGGAGAGATGGAAGATTGATTTTTGGTTTCAGAATCTGGTCTCTATTTCTGATTTGATCATGCTCGGTTTAACACCTTCTCTGTGTTTACCTGTTTTCTTGATGAATTCATATAATACTAATATATATATATATATATATATATACATACATACACACACACATACACATAATGTACATCTCCACAGCATTAATACAACAACAGAGTCATGTCAAACTCAACACACTGCTGAAAATACGTTCGTAGGAAGGGAACCTTTTTTGTGGCAGATTTTATTCAACAAGCTTGTTAGAGTGGACAAAGTTCTTTGTTTGCAATGTAATATTTTATGTAAAAAGTTCTGCAAGTTGTTAATTTCCGACAAATGTTTCATAGTATTTTTGATGTCCTATAAGTCCATTTGAGCCAATTCTATGTGTTTGAGACAATTAACAGCATAACTAACTAATTCCTTTCTACTTTGATGGTTTTTTCATCATCATTTTTAAGATAGGATCAATGAAAGTCAACACTCCCTGCAGATGTTTCACATTAAAAGCCTACCAAGAAAAAGAGGGATCATGCCCTTTGAGCCACTGGTAGGCTTTTAATGTGAAACATCTGCAGGAAGCGTTGACTTTCATTGACGGTAGTTTAACAGAGATTAGAAAAACAGCAAAGTAGGGGTAACTTCAATTAATAAGTGAATGAAAACAGTATTAGTGTTAAAAAGAGAAAGTATTTTCAGCAGTGTGATGAGTATGACATGACTGTTGTTGTACTGATGGAATCAATGCTGCTGAAATATACATTATACCGACATATAGTACAGGTAAAGCCATCTTCCTCCAATGTTTTTTACCAGGCCTTTACTAGCGACCAACCTACATGCTGTCCATTATTTCAACCATTATTTGAATACAAGCTTTTATTTGGGGATTTCTGGTATAACAGCTGGCATATCCAGCTGCTGGATCTTGTCTGGCTCAGCACAAACAACAAAATGTGAAGGAGAGGAAGAAAGGTGTGTTGTTTTTCCAGTCAGGCAGCAGATGAAGGCAGAGAAACGTCTGGAAACATTACAGATGTGATAATAAATAAAACAACAATGAGAATCTGAGCTCACCTTTGACCCTGGGGGGCAGCGGAGGTGCAGGGGAGGACGGGGGAGGAGGAGGCGGGCTGGAGGCGGAGCCAGAGGGACGGCTGTGGAGCTCCATAGCCATGGCGAGCCTCCTCCCCACACTGAGCAGACCTCCTCCTGCTCCTCCAGCTACTCCAGAGGAGGGCGGGGTGATGGAGGAGGACTGACTGAAGCTGAAGGGACGGGAGGAGAAGGAGAAAGAGGAGGTGAAGGACGAGGAAGAGGAGGAGCGCTCCTTCTTCACTGGACCGTTCTGAAACAGAAGAGGAAGAGTGAAGTTAGTTCATCAACAGTTTACTGGTTAGCACAGCTAAAATTATTCTTTAAATTATGGGTATTATTGTTGCAATAAATGGTTTCAGACTAAACTACATTTCGGTAAATATATAAAACAATCAAGGTTTCGTGCACATAAACACTGTTATTCTCCAAATAAAATATGTCCTCAACTATACGGAGATGAATAACACACTTCAATACCAATAAAGTTGCTCTAACAACCAAGAACAATGACTCTTCAGTACAAGAAAAAAATAAAGGAGACGAAAATGAAAAAAAAAAACCAGCTCTAAGAAGGCAAGACAATATAAAAATATAAAAATACACAAAAGACAAAAACTGCAGTCCCCATCCTAAAATACATTATTGTTATGATGAAAATGAATGTTGAGTATTGAGTATTTTCTTTTTTGCTTTATTACTTGTGCATTAGAACAACAAGCTTGGTGCATTCAGCCACTAATTCCAAAATATTAAGAAAGGCAGATAATAATAATAATAATAATAATAATAATAATCCTGGCAGAGCTGAGTTGTCAACAGCAAACTCCAGAAACTAAAGCAGGTGATGTTTTTCTTCTTGAACAAAGAAGGAATTAAGCAGAAAAATCAGCAGGCGGTCGGTTGCCATGGTTACCTTGTCGTCAAAGTCATCATCGCTGTCGTAGAGATCGTCATGACGAAGCCTCCACTCGTACTCCACATGGACGTGATGGTCAAACTGGTTGGACTGGGCCTGACGCAGCTGCGTGCGCGCACACACACACACACACACACACACGCAGGTACAGTAAGTGTAACGCTGACATCAACAGTCACATGTAGAGAAGTTAAACTGTGACCTCACCAGCGCCTCACAGTGGTCGTGCTTCAACCTGCGACTCACGTCCAGAGCGGTCTCTCCTAACTCGTTCTCTGTTCACACACACACACACACACACACACACACACACACACACAGTTAAAATATTACTACGATGTTCTCTGTCATCAAAATTATCAACAGGAAAAGTGTGTGTTTCTTCTCCATTTGTGAGGCCCAGTTGCGAGTGAAGATATTTTCACTTTTAGAAAGTTATAGTTAAAAGTGTCCTCACTTTCCAAACATGTCCCCTCTTTTTAAAATTATATTTTGGAAAGTAACAGTATTTTTAAAAAGTGAGGATATTTGGGCTGTTTGAGGGTTAAAACTTGTTTTCAGGGTTCAGGTTTGAACTAGGTTTGATAAAAGTTAAGTGCTGGGGGAGGGGTATGTCAATGTGGGTCCTCACAAGTACAGTGTACAAACAGTGTGTGTGTGTGTGTGTGTCTATTACTGATGTGTGTGTTGGCCCGGGCTCTCAGCAGCAGTCTCACACAGTCGCTCTTGTTGTGCAGACAGCTGTAGTGCAGCGCCGTGTTTCCTGCTGACGTCTGGACGTCCACGTTGGAGCTGAAGACAAAAACAAACAAACACACACGCAGGTAAACACACAGGTGTACAAATTAACACACACACACACACACACACACACACTCACACACACACACACACAATGACATGAAATCACTCATAAACGTCATCAGAGCAGACTGACCAGTTCTGAGCTAGGAAGTCCAGGATGTGCAGCGACGTCCTGTCAGCCAAAAGGACGGCTAGATGGAGTGCCGACTCCCCTTTCTCCTGTTGGCATGGAAACACACGGCTGAGTGTGTGTGTGTGTGTGTGTTTATAGGAGTTTACCTGTTTGTTTACTGATGTGTGCGTGTACCTATATGCGTGAGTACCTGTCTGTCTACCTGTACATGTGTGTACCTGAGTGTACCTGTGTGTGTATACCTGTATGTGTGTGTACTTGTGTGTGTATAACAGGGTGTGTATGCCTGTATGTGTGTGTACTTTTCTGTATACCTGTACATGCGTGTACCCGAGTGTACCTGTGTGTATACATGTCTGTGTGTGTGTACCTGTATGCATGTGTACCTGTGTGTATACATGTCTGTGTGTGTACCTGTATGCATGTGTACCTGTGTGTATACATGTCTGTGTGTGTACCTGTATGCATGTGTACCTGTGTGTATACATGTCTGTGTGTGTACCTGTATGCATGTGTACCTGTGTGTATACATGTCTGTGTGTGTGTACCTGTATGCATGTGTACCTGTATGTGTGCGTGCAGCGGCTGGCTCAGCTCCGTCCTCTGAGCGTGCAGCTGGATCAGACTGTAGATGTCGCAGCTCTTGGTCGCCTCCTGCAGGCTGAGTCGCAGCGCTGCAGATGAGCTGTGGCTCCGCCTCACAAAATGAACATCCTGATACTTTGATAGGATGAAGTCTTTACGCTCTGCCCTGCACACACACACACACACACACACACACACACACACACACTAGACTTACTAGAATAACATACACCAGTGTGTGTGTGTGTGTGTGTGTATGTGTGTGTGTGTGTGTCTTACATGTGGCTGTGTTGGGACGGCTTCAGTGACGGACTCAGCAGGTTCGCCTCCAGTATTTCATTAAAACCAGAGTTACCAACATTTCTTGCCAACTGGGAGAGAGAGAGAGAACAGACTCACTACC
>VMKM01002248.1:0-77500 GCA_008360985.2 Macquaria ambigua
CTCGCCGGTGCCATCATCCCCATCCTCTTCATCCTCTGCCGAAGCGCTGACGTTTCCCTCCACAAACTCCTCCACCGCCGAGGATTCTTCATTTGCCGCATTTTTTGCCGCATTGTCGTCCTCTGTTTCCCCAGATGCCTCTTCTCTGCTTTCCTTGCCTGTCGTTTCTTCTTCTTCCTCACACTCTTCCACCTCTGCCTCCTCCTCTTCCTCCTCACCCTCGCCATTTTCAGTGGTCTCTCCTTCACCTGTTGTTGCCTCTTTTACTGTCTCCTTGTCACTCTCCTCTTCTTCCCTGGTTCCTGTCTCTCCTTCATCCTCTGCGTTCTCCCCCTCTTCCTCCCCTGCTCTCTCTTCATCATCTGCTGTCTCATCCTCACCTGTGTTATCGCCAGTTTCCTCAGCATCCTCTCCTTCCGCTATATCACTCTCTTCCTCGTTTGTGGCACACTGGCATTGGCATTCTGCTTCCTCCTCTTCCTCCTCCTCTACATTTTCTGATGTCTCCACTTCCCCAGCTTTGTCACCACCTGTTTCTCCCTCTTCCTCCTTCTCATCACCCACACTATTTTCCTCCTTTTCAGCTCCCTCCTCCTCCTCTTCTCCTGCCTCTCCCCCATCTTCTTCTCCCATTTCCTTATCTTTTTCTGGGATTGTCTCCTCTAAAACATCAGCTTTGATATCCTCTTTAGTTTCATCCTCCTCCTCTTCCTCCTGCACTACGTCTAGATTCCTCCCCTCCTCATCTACGACCACGCTATCACTTTCCCCCTCCGCAGGTTGTGGCACGGCTGCAGGTGCAGGTGATGGGCTTTTCTTCATCTGCAGTATCTTAAGGAGGTCAAACTCCATCATCACTGGTGCTTCGGCTGCCAGCGGGTTTGTTTTGAGAGGCCGGGCAGCCATTTTCTTGCGGACACAAGCTTCACAGGGGCAGTACTCGTCATCGCTTCGCTGGTCGCTGAACTCACCCGTCATCTCTCCATCGCTGAGGGAGTCAGCAGTTTTCACTGACTGGTTCTTCATGACCTGAAAAATAAATCAAACATTATCTTTCTGCCTTACAAGCAGCAGTATCTTGTTTAATGTAAGGATGATTTGTGGTGGAATTACCTTCAGCATTTGACGCCTCCTCTCTGTCATGGTGGACTCCCTGGAGAGGTTTCCTCCTTGCGGCGGCCTGGGCGACCTCCCACCTCTGCCGGCACGACTCTGAATCTTCCTCATCTCATGTCCGATGCTGCTCTGGATGCGGCGGCTAACCTCTTCCCTCAGCTCAGATATCATGGTGTCCAGGATGAGGCTGTCGTCCAGGTCCCAACGAACTTTGAACTCCGCCATGGCGTTAATGTAATGGTTCATGAACTGTTTCTCCAGCTTCTTCAGAAGGTGCAGGACCCACACCGGATCAGGGTCTTGAGATAATCTTTTTGACAAGGGTGCTCGCAGGACAGTCGGGGGAGTGCCTGAGCTCGAGTCTTCCAGCATCTCTCGTTCGTTATCGGTGGGGGATTTAGAGCTGTCATTAGCAGAGCTCTTGTCTGATGATGAGGGATTCTTAAAGGCTTTTGGGCTGTCCAGACTTGGAGGGACTGTACTTTGTTCTTCACTCTGTACCGGTTCCTCTGCTATGTCTGTCTTAGCTTGCTCTGTGGATATCTCCTCTGGTTCTGACTCAGTTTCCTTGTGTGGTGATTCTGCATTTCCTTCCTCCTCCTCCTCTTCTACAACCTTCTCCGCTCCCTCATCCTCATGTAAAGATTCTGTCTCTTTTGTTTTGTTTTTCTCCACTTCATCTCCACCTTTATTTCCATTCTCCTTCCCTGATCCACCAGAGCCAGTGCTCATATCCACCCCAGATGAGGACCTTGGTGGAGTCACCTGCTCTGTACCAATGTCTTTGCCGTCCTTTGCCTCAATGTCCCTAGGTTCAGTGAGCCAGAGGGATTGAAGGATGGCCATAATTTCCTCATACTGCTGGTTGCGGCCCTTCTGTTGGTTACAGCCAGGGCTCACTGCAGGGTCAATGAGCTGGAGCTGGGCCAAACAGTCCAAGAGCCCCCTGGCTGATGTGCTCAGTCTACGACCATAAACTGGAGACACCTACAGAAGACAGCAGAGAATGCAGATTATGTTACATACATAAACCATGCTTGCTCACATTCATCTAATCCATTCTATATCCTCGTCAATTTGGCATTCGTGAAGAGCACTAGTTTCCATTGTGGGGTGTTGCAAGATCTAAGTGGTCACAAAAAGATTACCAGGATAAGAAAGCAGAAAAAAAGCTACACAAAATTATATCTATTTTTCAGACGTTTCTCTAAACTGAGCTTTTTCACTCTCTGAATTACTGGACAGTTTTACCTCTTCAGGCTTCTAACATTATTCAAATACAATGGTTGATCGGGTCATAACCCACAGATATATGCAACCTGTGACAAGGTCAGAGATTTAAGAGGTTACAAGCCAAAAAGGTTGTGAACCACTGATGTAGAGGGACCTGATTTACACTGTTACTGTTACTGCTGTTGATAACAGTGACTATGTCAGTGATCCTCCTTTAAAATTGATGTGACAACTTTAATAATTTCATCCAAAAGACACAGATAAGAAAGCATGAACCTTGATAGGTATTTAGTGATTATTCCACATAATAGGAGACACAAAGTCCTTTACATAAAGTCATTGGCTTACCTCAGGCATGCTCTGACATCGACCCAGAGAAGAGCTCAGAAGAACTTTCATCACTGCAGCTGAAGAATGCCAGTTCCTGGGCACAGACTCACCGCTCAACAACAGAGTGTTTGGGTGAGAAGAAGTCCCCACTGCATCACCTGGAGCTGGATCTGAACTCTTCTCCTTCTCTGCTGCATCGCATTCGGCTTCCTCCTCTTTCTCTTCTTCCTCTTCAGCCTCAACTTTCTCCTCCTTGTCCACTTTCTCATCTTCAAGAGTCTCCTCCTCCTTTTCTACCTCTACCTCTTCTCCAAGTTCCTCGTCCACCACCTTCTCTTGCTCCTCCTCTTCCCCATTCAGCTCATCGCCAAGTGCAAGCATGCTGCTGTTATCGGGAATGCTCCGCAGCCAGTCACTGACAACCTCATTGGGGGAAGCATTGGGCAGATAGGTAGGTGTCAAGTCCAGCTCCTCCTCCTGATCCATCTGGTTCCTGCTCCTCTGAAACCTCCCACTTTTCTCGCTCTTGGGCTTGTCACTGGTTTCGCTGGCCTTCGTCTGTCGGCTTTGTGAACGTGCAGCAGCCATGGTTTCCTTCAGCAGGTCAGCAGCGGACAGGGAGTGAGAGAGAGCGCTCTTACTACATATCTCCACTTTGTTGCATTGTATGGAACTGTGTGAGGGACAGGGGCTTGAGGATTTGATACATGTTTCTTTCTTTTGAGAATTGGACTTTTTGACACTGCCACTGTTGCTTCCTGTATTGGATTTACTCTCCTTTGAGGCTTTCATTTTTGAGCCTGAGCGAGCCGAAGCTGCCGACTCAGGCTTGAGGCAACAGGGACTCTTGGAGAGGACACTGGCTACCTTGTTGTCTGCAATGTCTTCTTTCTCTTTGGCCTTACTAGCTGGTCTACTGATGGCCTTGTTTTCAGTGTCATTATTTGCTGAATCTCCAGCAGTTGTTTTTGCTACATTGGCATTTTTAGTGCTGGCACTTGCAGGTGATTTGCTCCGAACTTTAGCACTTGTGGATGACATTGCAGATGAGGTCCTGTTGTCGGGGGTGTCCAGATTTCTAGCTTTTGTCATTGAAGCACACTTCACACTTCCTATTTCAAGGTCATTTCCTGCTTTGGTTGTGCTGGCACTAGTATGTTGCTCTTCAGGCTTATTGTCAAACATTTTAACTGCTGCTTTGACATTACAGTTACAAGAAGACTTCTGAGCCCTGCTGCTTTTGGCTGAAAATGAACTGGCTGCTCTTTCTGTTTTTTGCTCTTCACCTTCTTCACTTTTATCCTCACTCCCTCCTGTGGTTTCAATTGTAGGGATATCGATGGCTGGAGGATTGTGAGACAAAGTGCTTTTACTGCCGTTACAGTTGGACTCTTGAAACATGGTGGACCCTGTTCCCTCCACATCTTCATTCATAGCGGACTGCTCTGTGCTTTTGGGGACATTGGGAGTTGCTGTCTTCACTCTGCCCTTACTCTCAGTGTTTATGTGAAAAGAAACACTGGACTTGCCACTGTCTGAGTCAGCTGTTTCTTGGTCTTCTGGCAACCCAAGAGAGACTGACCCTGATGAATTTCGACTTAGTGGTTGCTCTGTGCCTCCTGATTCTCTCCTCTGTCGTTTGGTTGAGGATGACAGATTGCTGGCAGCCCGCTCAGAAGCCTCCTCACTTTTCAGCTCCTCATTATCTTCCTTTTTCTCCACCTCCTTATCCTCCCCCTCCTTTTCTTTTTTTGCCTTTTCAATTGCTGAAGCTGCTCCACAGCAACATTTGGATCTGCCAGATTTAGCAGAGGTTTTGGAGTGAACTGACAAGGCACTGGGCCCTCTTGTCTCTCCAACACTGGGGCCAGGCACAGGGGATTGAGGACTGCTGGGGATTGCAGCTGGAGCTTTGGGTGAGTGGGTCCGTGGGGAATGTGTCCTCCTGGGTGAGAGCGTTTGGCCATGAGAGTTTTTAGATTTACATCGTGTTGCATTGTCTTCCACAACTTTTTCATCTGCATCTGCTGCTTCAATAACAGCAATATCAGCTGTTCTGTTATGATTAGATTTATGCGATAAAGCAGATGAAACATTAGATTTCCCTGATTTTGCTTTTGCAGCACTTGGTGCTCTCACTGTTGTCTCATTTCCTTCCTCATCAACCCCTTCTGGTGTTTTAATGGTGACAACATTTGGACTTGGTGACACCGATTTGAGATTCTTGCTCAAATTTGACTTGTGAGAAGTACTGGACCTCACCGAAGATTTTGACTTTACAGACATGGCACTAAACACCCGCTCTTGATTTTCACTTTGCTTCTCTTCTCCATTTGTCTCAATAGAAGGAAGATCAGCTTCATTTGGACTTGGAGATGCTGCAGTGCGGTTTGACTTCTGGGACTTCGAGGACTTGGCAGAGGTGTGTGATTTCCCTGACATGGCACTGGGGGTTCTGTCCTCCATGCTGTCCACCTCTGTCTTTGTTGTGCCTTTAGCTGGAGAAGCCACTCTTGAACGTGTGTCACAATTTGGGTGGTGAGACTTTGCAGAGGAAGCTGATTTACCGGATAGAGCACTGGCAGGCCGGTCCTCAGCGTTTTCACTGCCTTCTGTGTTGTCTCCTATTTCAGAACTTGTTCCTGTGTTCTCATTACAGTTGGATTTATGAGATTTAGAGGACCCTGCACTGGCTGCCCTCTCTTCATTTTCCAATTTAGCAGACATTACACTTTCTGGCCTCTGCTGTGTTTCCTGTTCTGCCATCTCATTTTGTTTTTCCTCAGCTACCCTTGAGATTGGAGATCCTGTGATTTCATTGCCATTATAGATAGCCTTGCATGACTTTGAAGACTTAACAGACATGTTAGATTTAACTGATCTGCCAGACATTTGACTCATGGCCCTTTCTTCTCCATCTCCTCCAGTTTCTAACCTGGGAGAAAGTGACCTTTCCGAAACTTTGGTGGACTTATGGGATTTATTAGACTTGGCAGACAGATTGGACTTGACTGACATGGCACTCGCTGCTCTCTCCTCTGCCTCCATTCCTTCTTCCTGTCCTGTTGTTTCGATAACGGGTGTATCAGCTGCCTTAGCACCTGGAGATACTGCTCTCACACAATGACTGCAAGTGGACCTGTGAGATGTGCCGGACTTTGCTGACACATTTGATTTAGTTGATTTAGCAGATTTAGCAGACAGGACACTATCAGGTCTTTCTGCCTTGCTGGGCTTGTCAGAAACATTAGACTTAACAGAAAGGGCACTAGGAGTTCTTTTGTTTGTGTCATCCTCTTCCAAAGCTGTATTATCAGTTGGGGAGGCAACCTTAATACTTTTGACTGAAGCACTGCTCTTTGCCGAAGCACAAGATTTGGCTGACAAGGAGCTAAGTGCTCTCTCTACAATGTCCACTCCCTCTGCTTCCTCTCTTGGCCTGATGTTAGGAGCCTCAGCCGTGCTGCTGCAGTTGGACTTGTGAGACTTGCTGGACTTGGCAGACCGGTTAGATAGAGCCGACATGGTACTGGGGCTTCTCTCCTCCTCTTTTTCTGCTGTAACACCAGTGCTGCCATTACAGCCAGACTTGTGTGATCTATTGGACCTGTGGCTTGTGACTGAGGTGGCACTAGGAGCCCTTTCTTCCTTTTTTTCTGCTGCCTCAGGATTGGATGTTGTGGACATGGCACTAGATGCTCTGCCCTTCAGGACATTTGACATTGCAGAGAAGCGCCCATGGTTGGTGAGGTTGGTCTTGTTGGATTGTGTTGACACAGCTGAAACATCTGAGCCATCATCATCACTGCTGTTATTGGCATTCTCTTGGTTAGAGAGAGGTGTGGCAGGCTTTGGAGATGGTTGGTGGGAACGATGGGACCTCTGTGATGCTCTACTATGAGAATCAGAGTTGATCCCACGTTTGCAGCCACCACAGTTAGGACATACACTGGATGCCCTTGACTGCAGAGAGCCTGCTGAAAGTCCTGTGTGATCTGACAAGCCACTAACAACTCTGTTTATGTCTTCATCCTCATCACCTGCAGCTCCCTCTTCCTCTGAGTTTGGGATCTTGGCTTTGCTGGACCTGCAAAATGCTCTGCTCATTTTGGAGCTGGGAGCTCGATCCATCTCTTCTGCTTCAGCTGTTGAATGTGGAGTGGCTGCTCCACAGTTACAGGAAGAGGCTGCAGATGCTGCCTTGCTTTCTCTCTCTTCCCCTTCCTCATGCTTGTTGTGTTCGGTCGAGTGGATGGAACCGGCCAAGGAGTTTCTTGTTGGTTTGTCATTCAGGTGAGTCTGGAAGGTTGGGGATGGGGATGGTTCATTGCTATGACAGCATTGTGAGGCGCTGGGTGGCAGGTCATCATCCTGGTCCTCTTTCAGCGATTGTAGGATATGTGAGGAGCTGCTGACTGCAGACAGCGGACGCTCCCCCTCTTCCTCCATCAGTAGCTCATCCTCTACTGACCTCCGACTAAGTGGTCGTAGGTTGCTATCTCTGTCAACTACTTCACTGCGGCTGCAGCATCGGCTCATCCTGCACACCTTTACATGGGTGTCTCCATCCTGCTCCACCTCTACCCTGCGCTCAACCTGCTCCGTCACACACATCTCCTCCTGGACCAGCTGGCTCTGCTCTGAGCCTGAGCCTCCTCCACAGTTAGACAGTCGTGCTCGGCAGCGTACCACCCTCCTGGAATTACATGATGAGGAAGAGCTAGAAGAGTGTGTATGTCTCATCATAGTTTGGGCGTGGCTGGATGTATGTGGGGGAGGGACAGGAGGATGTTTGTGGCTGTGTGCTGGGTTTTCCCATAAGTCATACTGCTGTTCTGGTCTCTGGTAGCAGCAGGGGCAGCGGTTCCCTTCGGACGCACGCTGCAGAGGTTGGCTGGAATAATCCACACCCTCTGGGTCGAAGGACGTGGAATCAGGGTCAGAGCAGCTCTCTGATTGAACCTGCTGCAGGTAATTGGGCTGGGCCTGGCTCAGGGGGCAACATTCATTGGTCAGAGATGGGGATTTTTTAATTTGTGTAGACCACTGGAGGGTCTCGTCATTGTGTAGGCGAAAACGCACCCTCATCTCTACTGAGAGGCTGCCATCTTTATTGACCAGGACACGCTTTTCAATGTCTTCGTTCATAATAGCCGGTCTGGACTGGGAGTAGGCGCTGACACCATTGCCGTATGACTTCTCTGAAGACAAGGAGAATCGGGTGGAGCGGTTTGAGGAGTCTGAACGAGGATGGATGATGCTTTTTTTGGTTTCCAGACCAAAGTTAGCTGAACGGAGAGAGAGAAAAGCAAATGTAAACATAACCCGTATTTCACTATTTCTTACTGCTAACTACCCAAGAACTGTTGTTGAAATTGAGGTTTGTGTATTGGGTATTTACCCACCCAACAGTGTATATTTAAATACCTGTGCCTTTATACATTTTGTGATTAGCAAACAACGTACCATTTTTCTTGCTTTCATGCCCTTCACTGCACTCGCTGGCTCTGGAGTGAGCTCCATGAGGTGGAGATCTTGCTCCTTGAGTAGCAGGGGATCGGGCCCCATTTCCAGGTGTCCTGGGACCAAGACCAGGGGACCTGCTGCTCAGACCAGGCAGTTTTTCCTCTGAGCTCTTCCTGATAAAATTTACCAGCATTGGGCTAAAGGCTTCCCGGCCGACACACACCAACACACCAGGACAATTCATCAGGCTTTGCACGCTGTCAATCTGGAAATAAATTCAGTGTTAAGAGTTTCCACTACACAGGGTGTCATCTGCAGTACAAAACACACTCTAAATTATGACCATACATTCAAAAACAAACCACTTCTTACCCTGCGTCCCTCTGCAGTGTAGAGCTTGCGGACATGAAACTGCATCACCTCGGACACCTCATCAAGAAAGGCCCTCAGGCTCCTGGTCGACCTCCTGCTCATCACCACGCTCCTTCTCATCCCCGGCTCGCTGTTCTTCACCAGCAGGATCCGTCGCTGCCTGTAAGGCAAATGGCCGGGCGGTGTTGCGGACAAGGTTTCGGGCCGGTGGGGCCTACGGCTGTGATGGTACCAGATGCTCGGGCGTTTGTTGACCAGCTCCATGTTGACTGGCTTAGCCTGCCGACGGTCAGAGCAGAGGTAGCAGCCGCCGTCCTGGAGCTGCTCCAGGTGTTTGATGGTGTGGATGCCGCGGGGAGTGGTCACAGTCCGCACGCCAAATGGCAGGGGCACCTGTATGTGGTCACATATATGTGATTGGTAAAAACATTTCTTAAATTCTAAGCTGTGCTTCACTGTAGATCAAGATACTGAGAAAGCAGTTTGAGAATCTTAGACTAGCCCAGAAAACATTTGAGAATTTTTCCCAAAGGAATAAGAGAAATGTCTTTCTGCAGGTGAAAATTTAAGGAAGTAGAGCTAAGGCTGTTGCCAAGTTGAAAACATTAAAGTGCAGTCCAGCTGCATCTACACAGTCAGCTTCAAAAGAAATCTCTACATCACAGCTCTGAGACTGTCACACTAACCTTTTGGGAAAGGTCGTCCAGCAGGGCGTCAAAGCATTTGAAGCTGCGCTTGTGGACTGCCATCCTGATGCCCCCAAACTGGCTGTCGCCGCTTTTGTAGAAGGTGATCCGCTTGGCTGGGGTTGCTGTGGTCACATGGGCGAGGCGTAAGTTGGACAGGGGTGGCGGAGGGAGGGGCGAGGCATGTTTAGATGGGGGCCGGGGGTCCCACATCCCTGCCTGGACCGAATGCATGCTGCAATCTCACACACACCTGAGGGATACACACAAAAGAAGTTGTTGAATGCCAAAACAGTTACAAATGGCAAATATACATCATTTTATCACCTCATTGCCTTGCCAACACATGTACAGACACACAGGCATACAGAGAATTTGACTGCAGTTTTCTTGCATAATCACCACTATTACACGTTGCTTTATGAGCTACAGTATTGGGGTGGTGCATCTATCATCAGTTACAATAACAAAAGAGTACTTCAGATGCAAATGTTTCCAAAAGATTCATTTTTCATTTTATTATCTTTTTAACGTGTTATATTGCCTTTTGGTTTTCTGTTCACACACTTTCTAATCACACTCACAAGGTCACAACTCCTAATCAGGGTGTTTGAAGATTCAGGACAGGACATCCTCTAACACAGGACTAGGGGAAGCGTTTTGTACAAAGTAATTTCCAAATCAAACCAACATGCCTAAAAATTGCCAGATTCCCTATGATTATCATTCTCTCAAAATGCCCCATTCAAGCGTCTTTCATCTTTAAGTGATACACATCAAAAGAAATATATATATCTGCTGAATTTTGTCTATTTTGGGACAAAAGACATATGGACTGGCATCAACTTTAACAGAAAACAGTCACATAATGTAAACAGACAATATCAACTGCAGCTACATGCACATCTATATAGATCTAAAGACAGCGCTTCCCACAGCCTGCTATATTTAGTGGCGTTCCTATTTGGAACGGACGTGAAAAGTTTCTGTCCTGCTTCTGCACAGCCAACATAAACCAGCTTGCATAATATACAGTATGTAATTCACGGCCTATTGTTTTACTTTGTTTTATAACCTCACGATTCACTGAATGACAAGAGTAATACAAAAAATGTATACTTTTCTTTTTGGTTTTGATGGGTTTCACCGGTCTGTGTGCATTTGGATACTTGTGTAATCGCACATGCTAACAGAGCTTGAAGATTAGACAAAACCAAGTTTAACCTTTACAACCAAAAAACAAAAATCATCTCTGATATGAGCAGCAATAAAAGCGACTGCAATATAAACAGGTGTAGCCTGAATCTCCTGACTACATTGATCAGCCCAGCGTGACACCTCGCTTCTTATATTCAATAGAATGATACTAATGTTAATCATGACTGTTAACTGTGATGACTTTCAATAACCAATGAAAAAAGGTGAATGTTATCAGCAGGCTTAGCAGGCTTTTAAGTCCCATGAGGCTAGACTGCAGGCCAAATCGCTGCTCTTAGCTGTAGACACTCCCAACGTGACGCGCTGCTTCTTAATCCCACTTCAGCTGCCTCTCTTAACAACTTTACACCTAATATATCACCCAGTCCATGTTATTTTGCCTCTGAAGGGATTCAACCAAAGTTTAACCAAATGTTTAACTACAAGATTTTTAAAAGAGCCATGGCAGCAAATCATTGGTTTCCAAGGTGACACAGCACAAACAAATAGCTTTGAAACTGATGGAGATAATCCATCCAAATAACACATTTGAATTGCGTGACGATGTTGCTGGAGGAGCTGGTTAAAGAGGACAGGTGAGGACAGACGAAAACAGTGATGAAGGAGAATATAATTAGCTGCTGGTCTGAAAATAGGCCTGTACTTTTACATTTAGTTGAGGACTCGACTTTTAATTATTTTCCCTGCTGAGGCCTGAAAACATACTGATAGCACATTGATTAGACATTTTAGCAAGACATTATATCATGAGCCACATGCACTAGCCCTTTGAGCATAATAGCAACAAGCTTTTAAAACATAGTGAAAAACAAGTAATAGCAGCACTCTAGGACCTCTTTTACCACTATATCAACTGTAGACCCATTTTTAGCACATATCACCATAAATTATTTTATCACTACGCCTTTGTCACTATATGTTCACTACAGACCCATTTTTATAACTTTAACGTCAACTAAAGAACCATTTTTTCCCACTATTCACCAATTTAAGACTTTTTTTTATCCTTACATAAGAATTTCTACCACTAATTTGACCACAATTCAGTATTTACACCATTTTTATACCAGTTTACGTCTATCTATTAGGTACACTACTCACATTTTCAGGAAACATGGTCCAGAAAGATGTGGAAAAAGCTGGAGTGGAATCTGTTTCTGTCCGTGCGGGGGTCTGACCGGTCAAGTCAGACCAGGAGTTAGCACTGTGTTTCTGAATGTGTGTATATGTGTGTGTGGCGGCTATCTCTGCAGCTTGAGTCATACAGCAAGATGTACAGCAGAGCCCCTGGTTCCACAGCTCTCTGGCTAAAATGGCAGTCGGTAATCGGGCACATGGAGGAGGGAGGGGAAATGAGGGGAGAGAAGAAGACAGGAGGAGGGGGGGAGGCTAAGGATAGAACGAAAAGCCTGCTTAAGAACCTGTGTGTGTGTGTGTGTGTGTGTGTGTGTGTGTGTGTGTGTGTGGGAGAAGGAGGGGGGGGTTTCTATGGTGAGGCCAAGATGGTGGTGAGGCAAGTGATGTTCTTATCCTGACCTGGAGAAGGGCCACGTGCTAATTTGCATTTAATTTTGGTGGTTTGTGGTTTCTTTTATTCTAACTTATGCGTGTGTGTGTGTGTGTGTGTGTGTGTGTGTGTGTGTGTGTGACACTTGACACACACACACAGACACACAGTGCTCTTGTTGGAGAGGATTGTAATTAGGGACAGTCTGTCTGACAGCAGGGTGCCTTCTGTTTAGAAATCATTGAAAACGCCAACTGCTCCTATTGAAGTGCGTCACGGCAAACTAGTTATTATTGGAGGAGTGGTGGAAAATTGATGATGAACGCTTGCTCGTTTTTGTCATGTCCCTATTTTGGGTATGGGTATAAAGTTGGAATTATAGCTGTGTGTAGATGTTGTGTAATGTAACTTTTGGACAGTGGGGAAAGGGGTGAAGTGAAGGCAAATGGTAAAGGTGTAAATTTGTCCCGCCCTTGCAGGTGTAAGAAAACTAACAGGAGAGAGAGGGAGATGTCAGTCAAGCAGAGTCCTGAGAGGAGCTGGTAGGGCTTTAAATAAATGTAATGGAGTAGAAGTATAAAGTGACACGAGGGGGAAATACTCAAGTAAATTACAAGTACCTCAAGATTGTACTTAAACCTGCATTAATTGATTTTTTTTGTCCACTTGGGGGCAGTAACAAGCTGTGGACACAACATTGAAATATCACTTTATAAGGTTGATATGGTGGACTTGTTAGCTAACAGTTGCCTATTTATATCTATAGCAGACACAGAGCAGCGTTAGCATTCATTTGGAGCCAAGTTTCTGGACTCCTGAGGGAAATGGTCTTGTAGTATCCCCGTTGGGACTGATGCTTCCTACAGAAAAGCTCTCTGGCCTCAGGGCAAAGTAATGAACCCATTACAGTTTGGTACATCAGAATGAGGCCAAGAAGACACCACGTTCAAAACCTTACTTAATTACTCTGGTTAACTTCCCCTCTCCCGATAAAGAGCAGCCACAGCTGTTTCTCTATGCTTACCAATAGGAGGCATCCCAAAGTAGCTAGCTCTTTAGCTGCTAAATGCTCCACTATGTTCACCAGCTAGTTACGTCTTTTAAAAGCAACTATGTTACAGGATTATTATCATGAAAAGTTCTTGAAACTTTCAAATTCAATGAGAGCAAAGTCTCCTGCTTCTGTTCATGGACACCGTATTGCAACGTTAACTAAAGGCGCTTTAAAATCAAGTTTTAAAACGACAACAACACAAAGAGAATCTCACAAAAATATCTTTTTCCAATCTACAATACACTTGTTTTGTGCTTTTGAGAACACCAAGGGCAGTTTGCACAAAACATATTTCTTTTACAGGTAATCAACATCCTTGAAATAAGAAATCTTGTATTATTGGGCAAACTATTCCACAATTCAGATTTACATAACTCCGTATTTCATCAATCTGTATCTGCTTCACAGCTTTAATGAGAGACGGAGAAAGAGTAGATGGGCCTCAAGAGGATTCTGGGTAGACAGGAAGTCAGGGATGAGTAGTTCCTGTTCTGACAGGAGCGAGGCAGGCAGCCGGTCTCTGGAAAACTGGTGGTGCTAATGGGTATTCCTTGTGGATAAATCAAGGTGATCATCACTTCTGCATTGTATTTGTTGATATTACACAACAACATTCAGGCAGAGACACTTCATCCTACAGTAAGTTTAAGAACCAAAACTCTTAGGTTTCAATGCCCATCCCTTCCTCTGTGTTTTACAGGTACTGAATGATGGACCCCACTTTTCTTCTTCTTAAAATGGAAACAAAAGTGACTGGAGTTCTGTCAGTGCTGGAGTGTAATTGGTTCAGTCAGCAACAGGACAAAGGGAGAAGAAAGCAAAGGAGAGATTATATGATGTGTGGCCTACTTTTTGGAGGTCCACTCACTCCTCTTTGCACAGGCTCAATCCCTCCTGCTCTCAGTCTCTCATCCCATAAACAGGTGTGTGTGACTCACCTCATCCAACTGGATCACACACACAAACAACCTGTATGCATATGTAAATAGTTATAAAATAGAGTTATAAAATGACACCATACATAAAGAAGTACATACAAAAACACTGACACCCACTACAGATCTGATAGGCCAGGTCTTTGGGAGTTTGTGAAGCCAACAGGAGTTTGAGGGAAAAGAAATGGATCAGTCTTACCTTTATGCACGCATACCCCACAGCAGTGATGGGAGATCAATGGCTGATTATAGATCCAAAACAAATTTTAGATGGTAAGATATTAAAGTCCGGTCGAGTCACGACCAGCAGTGAGCATGGACCGATATGAGGTGGACCGCTCCGTCGGACACATCGCCGCGTTCAGTTTCCCCCGGAGATCGTAGATATGAGGCGCATGTTCAGACGTGCGTCAAGTTAGCAGATTAAGGACCGGAAGTACACTGTTTTACACTTTCAAATCAATGCGTGCATTTCAGTTTGTAGCCTAATATTTTCAACCTGCCAAATATACAGAATTTGGCTAATCATTCACACCGTCATAAAGTCATATAGATCAGCTCTAATTCAAAATAAAAGGCTAAATACTGAGACCTTAATGTTAATTTTTAGATGTTAGTTTGTTCTTATTTTTAACACATTTTAGGGATTTAATTTATAAAGTCATGCATGAGGATTTGGTGCCACCTTTAATGTGTGAATATGGTTAGATCAACCAAATCAGATACATTAGATGGAGGATTGTCTAAAAAGAATCTAATGTGGGAAAACAGAGCCACCATTACAAACCTACAAAGAAATGTATTTCTATAAATTACTATTGATAACTAAGTTTTCTATATATATATATATATATATATATATTTCAATAAAGTTTTTTAAAACAGTATGTTTTTAAAAAATAATTAAATTTACATTCACCTATCTATCTAATGTGATTGATACACAGTCATTTTTACATTTTTGCATAGACTCTTGGTTATTCAGCTAATAAAACTTTTATTTTTAAATGGACAAGCGGAAATTGTGTATTGTTGATCTGGTTATCTTGACATAATCTCAATCCGTTGTCTGTACATTAGAAAACCCTCCGATTTATTTCTTGAAGAACCATAGGAGGAGGAGGAGGAGGAGGAGGAGGGTTAGCGAAGAGGAGGAAGAATGGGATTCATGTTAAAGAGGATTAGACCAGCCTGAGCCATCTTTGTCTTTCCCGGATTGATAAACCTAGTTAGGCTATATGTCAGATCAGTTACCTGCGCACAAATTCACAAACAGTATCAGTCTGTCAGAAAACAGTCGCCACTGAACCTCGGAAACAACAGTTGTCAGCTGAACTCATTAGGCTAATAAGTATGTTATTATTTCAGAATAATTTGTGGATAATGAGCTCATTAAATATGATAAGATACTATTAATTTCCTTTTACTTTAAGTAATATGACAGAATTCTAAACATAAAGCTCCGTGCTGCAAAGAATCTAACACCTGTATTCGAATGATCCGAACATTCCATCAACTGCCACACGTCGTACGTGTAATGCGACGTAATCGCGTTTACAGCGCCGAACGCCCCAGCTACGTGCCCGCGTCCGTCTCCAATGGCAACCAAGTGCACTTGTGTCGTCTATCAAGCATGGATTCCATTACAGCGAGTGAAATAGCACAGATAGCGAGACTCCAGGTAGGCGGGCATTGCATTAACACCTGGAATTTTTATTTAATCAATATAAAGAGAAGCGCGTGTTATTACGGTGCCTTCAAATGCTGCCGGGAATTTTACAACACGAACATATTAGACCCAAACATGAAGTAGACTAACCGACTGAGAGAGTTAACGCTAATTCATTAAAAAGCACGCGCTTTTGCAGATTCTTTGCACCTTAAAGCCTGATATTGGTCCCTAAAACTGTCGAGTGAGTAAAGCATCAGTTAGATCCGGTGAGTACATGTATTCAAATACTGTGCTCGAGGCATTTGTAGGCCTCCTTACTTTATACCTCTCCTCTACTAGCTGCATTTCAGAATAAAATATTGTACTTGTAAAGCCTCATGTAATCTGATGCATTGTTATAAATTACACAGCTGTATACGGTAAGATAAACTTTATTGATACCATGCAGGGAAACTTAAGTGTCACAACAGCAAAAAGAATACAACAGATGCCTGGTAAAGATAAGTTACCTTAAAAAACTAGAACCCTATATACATTATGAGTATCTACTATATAGGCTACAAAATGAAGCATGAAAACATAAATAGTAACTATAATGATGCACCTGTATCAGCGAAAACAATATGTATGAAGTGAGGCTAACAGTTGAGCTATGTGATTGATAAGTTAAAGCTCCGCCTTGAGCAGCTACAGCATTAAAATGCTACTTATACATCAATGCATTAATAATCATTCACAAACAATGTGTGTTCTTGTGTCTGTATCACTGTGATAGAGAGAGGCTGGTGTGCAGAGGCTCAGCTGTCACTTCTCATGGCCTGAGTTCTGCGATGAACGGCGGTGCTTCCATCAGGAGTTTGTGTACGACGTCGCTATGTTCGCCGCGGCCTGTGGCTTCCCCTGGCCTAACGTGATCCGGGCAGCTGTGATCGCCAAAGGCATCTTCCCGCAGCTGGACGGTCAGAGCAAATAAGCAGTGCACTGTGCAGATGCTTTGCAGGTGACACAGTGCTTCACCTGGAGGTCATGAACAAGGAGCTTTAATGTGGCCATCAGGGAGAGCACTGTGTTTCCTGAGAGCACAGAGGGATGTTAAAAAGGTCACTCAGTCTGTTAAATGTTTTTGAATTTCAGTTGGTGGTGTTGAAATATCATGTTTCTACTGTCGGAGTCACTGCATGGCACAAAACTAACATGGTTTTGCACTTTTCTGCACCAGAAATACACAAAACTCATATGAATGCCCGTCATTGTTGATCATTTAATATAGATGTTCTTTCTCAACTCTGGAGCCCAGATTTGAGTGAGTCATTTCCAGTGATTCAGTTATTAAAACATTCTTCATGCAGTATTATTAAGGCAGGTCCATTAAACTTAGCACTGGGAGCTGTTTTGGCGTTTGAGCTGAGCTTCTTTTCAAAGCCACAGTCCGCAGAGCACAATTTGATCTTATTTTGCTGGAGTTTGGTTTAATAAACCTCCCCTCAGGCTTCTGGACTTTATTGTCTTCTATCCATCAGGCCTTGACGTACCCAAACTGTTGTCCTTGCTGAGAGATGAGCTGTCGGAGTGTTTGCCAAACCTTACCCCTGTCCACCGACACAAGTTCACACGGTTCCTCACAGACACCTGCATCACCCGGCGGAGGCTTTTCCAGGCGGTGGTGGGTGGAGCTGCTAACATGTCCATTGCTCAGCTACACCTGGAGGTGCAGCTGCCACCCACACCCTGTCCTCTAGCACAGGTAATGAAGCCACTGTAATTTACTATAGTTAACATTTCTAGAAAATCTCATCAGTGCATTGCAAAAAATAAGTGGGCTTTAATTTTGTTTTTTAGAAAAGCTAGCAGCTGTACAGACAGGTCATTTAATGCAGATTGGGGCTTGAATATCTGATGACACTGCAATGAACTCAATGCATCTCCTGATTTGTCTCAACTTCACAAAGTGCCCCCTGCTGATCAGTGCGCTGTATTTGTGCTGCAGGGCACAGATCTGCACGAGTGGGAGCATCAGCATCATCAAGCCGAGCTCACCTCGATGTTGCGACAGAAGGAGGAGAAGCTGAAAACGCTCCGAGATGGGTCAAGGGTCACTCTGGAGGAGGTCGAGGTTCCAGAGGATGAGCAACTGGACAAAGAGGTAAGACTCAAAGAGATATAGAACAGAAACCCAGCGAAAGCATTTGGGAATATCTTTCATGACCTGACCATTCTCTGTAGGGGGTTTTGGCGTTGGTTCGTGCAGCAGTGAGGGCCACAGAAGGTCAGGTGCTGGCGAGTCTGAACCGAGAGACCTCCCTGCTCAGTGACATCCTGCATCTCAAACTGCAGCAGGCAGCGTTGGCCACCGGGAGGCTCCACAATCCTGTTCCTTCCAAAACAGGTCACATCGGCTTACAGGCAGAAGCACCAGCAAAGGCAAAGCTGCACACAACAAAAACAAAAACAGGACTGAAGCAGTCTGGAAATGCAGTGTGAGGACGGGACCTGAGTGAATAAAGCTAACAGGAGGAAAACACGGCAAATCTTAAGTTACTTAATCTAACTACAGTACCAGAAATTTAAACGGTGAGGAGGCTAGACTCCTCAGCCACAGCAATGTTCACAACCTGGCTTATGATCATGTGCATACTCCATGTTTGTGAGTGGTTACAAAGGAAAAGTCAGAAGAACTGGTTTCATACATGTATTTATTTAAAAATAAATATACATATTTGACAGAAAAGGCTGCAAAGAATAGCATTATAAATAACATAAAAAAAACTATCCGAGCTCTAATGCACACTCCCTTCATTCTACACGTCTCTTTCACGGAGCTAAGTCGTTAAACTCCAAAACCGAAGAGCTCCATTATCCTGCATTCACTGATTCAACATTTATAAATATTTAGCATCGAGCCTGCAGAAAGCAAGAATAAAAATAATTTAAATAGAATAAAAATATTAAAAGCACCTAGTGCAAATGTCAAGTAGCTTTTAGAAAGCATTCTTCTTTAACTCAAACTCTTATTTTAAGGCCTGCTACGTTTCTATTCCTGAAAACACTGCAGCAGGCAACTACGGTTAAAGTTTCTACAGTAACAGTACCCGAGGTCAAGCCTTTCAGATTTTAGGGTTACAGTACATATTGGTGACCAGTTGGGAGTGCAGCTCTTACTCAGAGCCAACTGGTTTCCAGGAAGGCAGAAGTGCCCCCTAAGGCAAGCATTTAGCTTCAACAGGTGGCAGATGCATATACAGAAGGCTGGCAAAGTCATCTGCATACTCACAGATACAACATGACATAAATACACACATACAGTACATTCAGAGAGAGAACTCAGTAACTTAGTGATAGTATCCAGCATGCTCTTGCAAAAGCTTGATGGATGGACAACAACAAAGAGGAAAAAAAGAGTAGAGATGGACGGATGAGGAGGGAGAGGAGCATGGTGAGACAAAGAGATGGGTGCAAAATCACTAATCGAATCAAAAATACCATATTGAGTCTGGAATGTTTTTATGCCCCTGATGTTGAGGTTTAAATCTCTGTTTCATTGTCAAATTGGTAGTATTTATTTGAATGATCTCAATCCTAAGCCCCCATCTTACTTTTTTGTTTGTTATTAATTTAGGACTTTAAGATTTTAGGTAAGACTTGGTGATTTTGTTAAGACATAACTTAAAGTGTAATGGTGAAGGCTAAAAATGCTCTTAAATCCTTTCATATAAAGCTTTGTATGGAGTTGATACAGAAACACTACAAAAGGCTCAGTAGGCTTGTGCCAGCTGGTTGCCCATAGTGATGTGAGTCAGCATGGTCTGCACCAACTCTGGGAGGTCATACTCGTGCTTCCAGCCCCAGTCCCGCCTCGCTGCGCTGTCCTCTAATGCCATTGGCCAGCCGTCCGCTGAGAAGAGACAGAAAAAGACATTTGGTATCCAGCCAAAAACTCATTGTACAACTCATCCCTCCATTCATTCTCCCAGCAGTCTCACCTATAGCCTGCCGGACGGGATCCACATTATAGGTGACCTTGAGGTCAGGCAGGACTTTCTGTATCTCCTGGGTGAGGTCATGTGGTGTAAAGCTCATAGCGTTGATGTTGTAGGTGCGGCTGAGCAGTGTGTCTGCTGGGGCCTCCAGGTACTCTAGAGTAGCCCTGAGACAGTCATCTGGACAGGAGGAGGAGGAGGAGGTGAAGGGGGGGACAAAGTAAAAGGTGAGAAGACAAGAGGAGGATTACAGTACGAATATCAGTTGGAAAGTTAAAATGTTGACAGGGAAAAACCAACTATTCTACCGCAAAATGGCAAAGTCTTGCATTACCAATGTACATCATAGGAAGCCGTGTGTCACCGCGCAGGTTGCACTCAAAACAACCCGACTTCACAGCTGCATGGAAGATCTGGACGGCATAGTCTGGGACATGGAAAACCAGATCTAGATTAAGACCAACCCCCCGTAAAACCACAAGTTGTTGTTTGTTTTTACAGATTAAATAAAAGATATAACGAGTTAAACACTTCCTCCTCGGACCTGCTTACCTGTGGTTCCTCCTCCAGGCTGGGAGTCAGCTGAGATGATGCCTGGATACCTGAGACAGCGGAAATCCAGCCCATACCTGTGGTGGTAGTACTGACAAAGAGAGGAGAGGCAAAGCTTCATCAGGGATTTGTGGTAAAACACTGAAGAGAAATGTAGGAATGTATTTTGAAACCTGAGATGTCTGTATATCTGTGTGAATGTGTGTGTCTCACCTCACCCATCAGCTCTGCGTGGACCTTGGAGACACCGTAGATGGTGCGCGGTCTCTGCACACACAGGTCAGGGGTGGGGTCCCTGGGTGAGGATGGACCGAAGGCACCGATCGTGCTGGGGACAAACACACGCAGACCATGTTCGGTTGCTATGTCTAATATGTTATGGAGACCTACAAAGAGAGAGAGGCTGTGCATAAGAGTCTGTGTTAGGATGGCTCTAAATGATCTGTAATAAAGTGCCTTATCCTCAGTAGTTTCACACTAATATAAATGTTACACAAGTGTGTGTGCACGTACCTGTGATGTTGACCTCTTTGGCCAGTGCGACGTTGTTTTCCCCCACAGCGGACAGCACAGCGGAGTAGTGGACCAGCCAGCTGATGTTGTTGTTGACCACAATCTCCCTGAGGTTCTTATAGTCCAGGATGTCTGAGAAGATGAATGGACCTGTGGAGGACGCATGCACACACAAGTAAGCGTGTTTGAACACCCACTCGTGTGTGGACACTTTTACCCCAAGAGCCTTGTTTTGTGTATATTATGTTGCCTGCTCTATTCACTTCAATTCAAAGGTTTTCCAGTCAAGTAAAGGTAAAACACACTGCAGCAACATATATCTAGAGGCTGCATCTACTGAGGGCACTGTAGGTGTAGAAACTGGTATCTCAGGCTCTTATATGGTGACTTTATCCCTTTCTGAATGTACAAAGTCTACAATACGTTCTTGCTAATACATTCTGAGAGGCTAAGCTAGCAGTGAAACAATGAAATACGATCCAGGAAGTCCAGTTTGAGTAACAGATTAATGCGTTTAATTAGATTATGCTTATCAGACAGCAAAACACTGCACACGGAGTAATTTATACAAAAATACATACCATTATGGTAGACATGGTTGGGGGGTTTCCTAATGTCAGACAGGATCACGTTGTTTTTTCCAAATCGTCTCCTGAGGATGAAACATCATCAATATGGTCAGTTCTGTGAAGGCTTGATTTTTCAGTAATAACTTTTCACAGCCTTTTTGAGCTACTGCTCACGTCCCAGATTATACAGTCTTTTCTTCCTGTTGCCATGCCGTAACTCTTCACCTGGAACAATTTTCGATTGAACACAAATACAAAACAACTATGCCACCTTTTGGATATAGATAAACAATATAAATAGGACGTTGTGTAAACTCCTCACCTCAGCAACTTGGCAAGCCCCACCCCTAGCTGTCCAAGCCCTCCTATAACGATCAAAAGAGGACAAATGAGTTTCCACAGAGATCAAGTGTCACTGTGGCTGTGTTTGACTTGATATTATAGGAGAAAATCAGGAAAATACAAACAGAGAGAGACAGAATAACAAAAAAATTGACACAGTGCAAAAACCAACCAGTGATGAGGACTTTGGGGTGGTCAGCATCAGTGCAGGATGAGGAATGAGTCCCAAAAGCAAGCAGGTGTTGTGAGGATGAGCTGATACCACATACTGCTGAGATCAAGCGCTCAACACTGCACTGGGGCGCGCTCCCAGCATGCTTCACTGCACCCCTCAGCAACTGCATCACCAGCATCATTCACCTCCTATAAACACAAGTATGCATTAACAGAAACAATGACAGGTGTGCTACTCATCTGAAGTACTTCAAAATACTGTGCGTGCATCTAATACCATGGTGCACATTACTAAGCACACTTGTGTTGTCAAGGGGCAACTTAGGTCACTGAGTTTAAGGCATGAGGGTGTCATTCTAGACGCTACCCTGATGTACAGAACAGTGTGTACTTCTAATTCCTGTTAATAAATGTCCATGTTGTCGTGATTTGTACTAAGACTGTAGAATTTATTCTGCTTATCTATGTGTGATCACTTCTGTTTTGTTCCACTCTCTCCAACCAACATAAATTAGGCACATTTATTAAGAAGGAACAGTCAAAATAAGCAAAAACAAATACACTATATGTGAATTAAGTCTTGCCTAACCCCTGCACCCATCTCAGATTAGCTCCTTACAGCCTGCTGCTGACTTGGTCTAAATATAGACTACTTCATCTATATCCCAGACCAAGCTTATAGGGGCAGTCAGATTAATGTGGCAAACGCCGAGACGCCAACCTTGACATGTACACTTACTAAATAATGCAATCCAGTAGCCCTACAATATAGATATTACTTTTGAGTATAGTGTAATATTAGCTTGTTTGGCGAAGGGAGCTTAATGGAGGCAGAATAACATGAACACCTGAAATAACCTGAACATGTGACAGCTGTACAGTCACAGCACCACACACTGAGGCTTCAAATTATCCAACTAAACCAATGCCTCTCTGACAGACTCAACAAATAAACTTATAAAAAGTGTAAGTTGCCTTTACTGTGCACATTCCCTTTCCAAGTTCAAGGCCTTTACCTTGGTATTACGGTCTTACAACTGTGTAACCTCACGTATTACACATGTACAGATGATCCATGAATAAATAAGGATCTAATTCCCAAAGCTGGTGTACAGTGTAGATGCCGAATTGAGAACAGTATCCAAACGATTATTTAAAATGTGTTATGTCCTGTTTTATAAAAGTTATAAATGTTTGAAAACGAAAAGATCCTTTAAATGGGTGTTTTTTTACTTGAGTTCGACTAGACCTTCTCGCATTGAACAGCCAAGATAACGCTGCTAACTAGCCCAGCGTTAAGTTACCTATCCGGGTGCTAAGCTAGGTTAAGCTGCTAACTATCAGTAGTTGATAAAATGACTATACTATTAGATAACGGTAACGTTAGCCTAGCTTTCGTTTAACCGGCTGACATGAACTTTAGCTAGCTATCTGAAGCGTTAATGCTATATCTGCGCTAGCTACAACGTTAGCAATCCGGCTGTAAACGGTTGCAGGGCTAGCTACATGAAACGTATGGTAAAATTAAATGTATTTCTTACTTTGATGTGAACTGGAAAAATGAAAAGATGACTCAGACCTCCTTCTGCCAGCCAATGATTGTGATTAAACAGGAAAGTACCCGCGTGGCTATGGAGGAGGTCCGTTACACTGTTGTGATTGGCTCACAGCTCGAGAGGCTTGGCGACCGGGGCCTGCCCAAATAAAACACCAACTTCCTGTTGTAACTTTCAAAATAAAATCAGTACTTATGAATATGATGAAAGAAAGGGTAATCAAACTTACTTCCGGTGCTACGGTTACTAGTTTTGTCGCAAAACGGAGCTTTGAGCATGCAAAAAAAAATATTACCTACATAAAATGCTTAGTTTTTGTTGGAACTACCGCCTTAGCTTTTGAGTGTTGACTCAATGCTGGCACGTTTCAGTGTTTTGTATTGATGTTAGTGAATTACATTGAAAGATATTTGTAATATTTTGTTCACTTCAGACAGAGGAGCAAAAACACCTGTAAGTAATGCAGTTTGTCACACATTGTGATCTTCCGTTGTTTCCTTAAGTGGGTGAAACAGCGCCCCTCTGGGTTGTAACGGCTGGTAAATGTCGCCCGGTCTGTGTGGTTACAAGACGACATTGCACCCTCACTTAAAAGGGAAGCCAGGTGAGATGAAGCTGATTAAAACATGTCAAAGAAGATGGGGTCATGTCACTCTCATGCCACTGTTTCACCATGAATGTACGTATCTGGAAGAAGAAACTCTGAAGTGAATTATGAAGCCCGCCATACTTTGGCCTTTCAACAAACAATGAACATTTAGCAACATTATTTAAACTAAACAAAGGGCTGAGTTAACTTGTTTTCCATTTTTTGCTAATGATATCACCTGCCGTTTTTTTGTTTTTTCACTAAGCTAGCAGCGATGGAGAGAGGAGATAAGGAGGACAACAAACTAAACGACCATCACAGCAACAGGTGCAGTTGGACATTACACGAGGTAACTTTGTCTAAATGGATTAAACAAGAATTAACGTCAAAAACGTGAGTCAGATATACACAATCTGTATATTTCCATCTGTCTCTTTGCTAGCTGCTTTGTTTCCTGATTGCTAAATGCCTCTCTGTGGCTGTCTGACTATATTTAACCCCTTACTGTGTTGTTGTTGATGAAGGCTATATTATGTCACGTGCTGAAGCTGTTGTGTTGTTGCTGCTGTCTTTGCATTTGCATAACTGTGTGACATGTGAATGAGGGCTGCTAGTTGCTTGTGAGAATTAAGGTGTACAACAGTAAGGCTTTAATAACTAAGTGGAATATTGTTGGCTGTGTTTTGTAAGTCATGTATTTTGATACATGCATTGTTTCTTATTGATGTAAACTTAAATCTATTGTCTAAAGTGTCTCAGTTGAATGGTATGTGCCTTGATATATCAGATCACAGTGGAACAGCCCCACAAATCAGAGTTAGTTTGGTAAAACGTCCTACTTTATACCTTCTTATTCTAATAAAACAGCCGGCTCCAGTCAGCTAAACGCTACATTAATTTAATTTATGCAAACCAATGCATGCTTATTATTAAAACGTAGAAGTTCCCATAAGAATAAAATTAAGTGACTGTCCAGTTGTTGTGAACATTTGCTAGGACAATGACAGGTTTGATTAACTTAAAATTGAGATGTGTTCATGCAAACCCCATAAAATTAATGGAACAAATTTCCCTCCTGTAATTAAGATGAAACTCGGTGTCAGTTATAACCTTGCCCCTGCTAATTATGAACGAGTGATTTATTTTCTGTTGCACGCAGGAAGATTAATCTGTGTCTTGCCTAGCTGCGTGCTGGACAAGTGTTTACACACACACGTGCACACACATTACATACACGCTCTTAGACAAATTCAAACATCTATGCATGCATTACTGCACCCACTGAAGCGCTGACATGACAAGTTCATGTTGAGCTGCTGCAGGAGGAGCCTCCAAAACAGCAGAGGAATTCATTATAATTTTGCACAGAAATAGATTTTTGTTCTGACTCCAATATCCTATTCCTTGCCATGTTTGATTATCAGTTTTTGATTTGACAAAGCAACAAACTGGATGGGGTCCTGCATGTGAAAAGAGTGTCAGTGCCTTAAATCAACTGTTTTAATTACAGTAAATAAACTCATTTCTTAAATTCATTAGCCTTTAAAAAGTGCAGTTTTTAGTGAGGAATCGGGCCCACTACTCTACAGATGTTAACATTGGTATATTTTATTGTTAACTGAAATTAAAATGGTCTAATTTAATACTAAAAGTATTAAATCTTAAGTGCTGACAGAATTCATGTCTGTGTTTGCTGGAAGCCACCAGGTGGCACTAGATACCAAGAAATCAAGACATCAAGAGGCGCGCTGTCTCTGTTATCCAGCCTGCTGGCTCAGCAAATGCAAAAAAAAAATGAATTATTAGTTTTATCCTTTAAAATTGTATGCTGTGCACTACTTTAATTTATTTTTATTTTCTATTATTTCTAACAAAAGCCAGTTTTCAAACGTGACACATACTCCCACTGGGTGTGATTTACAGCAATTTATGTTATTTGCGTGAGTATTTTCTGCAGCATTTATTTTTAAATGTTAATGTTTGGAGTTGCTTGATCCTCTGGAGCTACTGGAAAAATGCCAAAATACATTTGTTTTTATTTAGGTATAAATTATCCGTCCTGTCTGCCTCCACATTCCAGGCTGTTGCTTATTTTTTTCTTGTGGATTCAGTTCCAAGCATGGAGAATGGGCCACAATAGATGATGCATGTCTTATTGTTCATTTGCTTAAATAGCCTCTAGTGTTTTTTTTTTTGCCATTTTGGAGGTCTGCCAAATATCTGAATATGTATATATGCACAAACTGCAGGCTTGTTTTGCTCATTGTGTGCAAGCTTGAAATAATGGGATGCCTCTCTTGCTGTGGCAGACGTGGTTCTCCACATGGAGAAGAAGATATTCTTTGTTTAATGTGGAAATAATTATTGTTTTCACACAAGAATGTAATTACCTTCTGGTTGAAATAAAGGATTTTACACTTACAATAACACAATGAAGTGATGCCCTATAGTATTATTACATACGCTGTCAAAACAATACAATTTACAGTAAATCATTAGCTTCACCACAGTGTATTGTGGTCTTACTGATCACACAGACTGTTTTCCACATTAGTCATACAGTGCATTCACACTTCCAAGCTGCATGATTCAACTACAGTTTTCCACTGCTGCTGTGTGGCTACTTTGCTCCACATTTTAGCAAACAGTACTTGTCTCATTTAATACAAACTCTACTAAAGGCTAATGATTTCACTCTGACTGTTAGTGTTGCACCCTTTAAATCTTCTCCCTTTCTAATTGGCAGTGTTGGAAGTGGTATTGAGGTGTTTTACTTTGCAATACAACAGTGTAAAAATGCTCCACTACAAGTAAAAGTCCTGCACTCGAAATCTTACTTAATGTAAAAGTACATTATTTGTTATTATAAGCATTTGCAGCATAATTTACTTGAAGTATCAGATTATGCAGAATGGCCCCGCTCAGTGGAGATAGCCCATTATTGATGCATGAAAGCAGCATTTCAATGTTGTCAATGTTGAGGAAATGCTAATTTTAATTACTTTAGTATAATCTTGAGTATTATTGCATCATATATTTTGTAAACTGATAAAAACTAGTAGCTATAGCTGTGAAATAAATGAGTAAAAAATGCAATATCTTCCTCAAAGAAGCATAAAAAGGTAATACTCCCATTTACTCTCCATCGCTGCTAATTGGTCACTTTACCAAAAAACATCCCTGACTCTCCCTTTTAAGGTTTTGTTTAAAATTACTGGAGCTGATATGATTTTCCTGAAACTCGCAGGTCCGACTATAGTCTACATTATTTGGCTTAAATATAAAAAAACAGTTCCGACGGTTTAAAATTAGCAAAAAATAAAAAATAAAAGCCTCTCAGATGCAACACATCTCTATTAATTTGGAGCTCTGCCTCCTCCTCGTTTAGCCACCCATAAACGATTTCAGCCCAAAATAAATACACTGATATATTAAACACAGTCTGTGATAGAAGAGTACAAAATGGACCAAACACACGTCAAAAAATAGATATTTCTTTTAATAATTAAGTAATAAAAAGGACAATTTCTGCAAATAGAGGTATGGACTGGAATGGGCTCAGCGTTTAGTCAGCGTTCTCCTAATTCACTATCATGACTCCGGCGACTAATGGGATTGTAGTTAGGCCTATTTATTGCCATTAGGGAATTGAGGCTACACACAGTGGGTGAGGGGTTAATTAGAAACAAGTGAAGGGGTCAGAGGTGTGTATATGTCTGTGTGTGTGGAGCACATGCGGTCATGAGAGGGCTGGACCTTTTGGTAATAGGGGGGTGGATTTAATCGAGGATCCTCGGGAGAAGATTAATCCGCAGGCTGTGACACGGGGGACAAATAGTGCTGATAGGTGAAGGCCCCTCGCTGTAGAGTCCAGTCCGGATGACGAATAGCTTGTGTGTGTGGAAAATAGGATGCCGGGCCATATTCACTTATCACCGAGTCAGGTCCTTCCTTGAATCTTGACATGCAGCGCTTCTCTCACTCACCTCTCCTTGTTTTTCCTCTCTCCCTCCTATCTCTCCCCTCCTCTCTTTAATACTCACTTCCACCCCCTCCACCCTCACCTCCTCTCCTTCAGCGCTCTCAGCAGTATCTCCCCAGCCTCTCAGCTTCCCATATTACACCGCCAGATAAGAGAGGAGAAGGGGCCCCCGACTGACAGGAACCCCAAATTAATTTACAAGCAATGATGCCGTTCCTGGGCTGATAGAACAGTCTTTATACAATATGAAGGGATAGGGAGTGACGCCTCGGAGGCTCCGCTGGGGAGGGAGTGCGACTGTGCTATCTTTGTAATTATAGGGAGAGACCTTGATCCTTCTCTGTCTCTCTCTGTCTCTCTTTCCTCAATAAATGTTGCCGAAAGAGCCCCAGAGACAAATCCAAAGCTTGCTGCTGCGTGTGGATGTCGGCGATGAAGAAATCAGTCCGGCTTCTTTCTCAAGTTTTCTTTTCATAGTGTGCTCTAAAAGGCGGCGGGTTCCAGAAGACGATTGTGCCACAGTTGTTCTTCCTCCTCAGTCTCCCACCGCTGTTAACTTTCAACACTCACTGCACGATTCGCCACAGCTCTACGCCCTAATAGGCTTTACCGCGCCGTAGAACCTAAAGACATTTAAGTGGATTAAGGAAATCAGTTTTTCCAGTTTATATAGCATTCATTAGCCACTGCCAACAGTTGATGTTGGACCAAAGCTTCTACTGTGGGAGCTATTACATCCTGAGTTTTTTTGGCGTGCATGCTTCAAGGTCTCCTGACAATCGCGCCAAAATGAGGAAATAATAAAAAGGGAGTCTGGATCCAAGCCGGCGCTCTCACACAGTCGAGGGCTGGTGCTTGAGTCTGCTCGCTCACTCAGTGGCCAGGTAGCATTTTTTGGGTGGCTGTCTAAGGGACCCGTGACATGCAGCTGGGAACCAAACGTCCTTTAGCATGTTTGTCAGCGTAGTTTACTGTTGTGTCAGAAGGTGATGTTCGAATCGCTGTTGGAAAGGAGACGCAGAAGCTGTTTAATGCAGCTGACTGGTCAATCATACTGCCTGTCTTTCATTTTAGGGCCTTTTTAACCAAACAAATTAGGGACTAAAGTGTACTAGTACACCAGTTTGTCCACCAGAGAGTACTTGTACTGTTGGCATTTCTGTACTTTAATTTCTTGATACTTATCGGCCGACACATACCTCGACCTAGCTTCAGCACATGACGAGGAAACGACCCAGTCATCGTGTTTTGTTCTTTGTGTGAGTATGTGATGTTGGTGTGGACTCGAGTCGTGAATCTGATGACTTTGATTAGCAACTCGACTTTAACTTTAACACCACTGACTCATGACTTCACTTGGACTTTAGCCTTTTGACAAGAAATGACTCGACGTCCTCCAAGTGTGATTCAACACTTTATTTTCCTGACAGCGGATGTATTTACTTCTCTGTTTTAAAATGGCATTCAGTATAGTGAAGGGCGCAAAATGACGACTTTAGGACTTGAAGCAAAAAAGTTCAGGACTTGGACTTGACTTGGGACTTGTTGGTTTACAACCCTGCCCGTTACTTTCTCCTGTCCCACCTGCTTTTTGCCTCAGCGTGAGTAAGTCTTGCCAGGCGAAATCCAGTCTGAAGATGCTCGGTTCATTCGCGGTGCCTCCTCTTCCTCACGGCGCAAGGTAGTTGTGTTTTTACAAAGTCAGCAACAATTTGAATATTACATTTCCCACCTTCGAACGGCACTCTGAGTTTCAAATAAAAACGCAAACAAGAAACTTCCAGAATCAAGAATTATTTGTAGCAAACAGCAAATGCACCTTTTTCAGCATTTCAACACACTCAGCATCATAATGACATATTAATTAAAGTTTTTAAATAGCAGCCAACACTCCACAGTCCACTGCATTATGGCCACTGATAGAAATATTACATTCACATGTGAGTGGGTGTCCCTCCAGAAGCACAGGAATAAATTTGTTCACATAGTTTGGAGGCTAGATGCTTTGTGAGCTGTGAAATGGCTCATTTGTTAAAGCCAGTGTTTGGGGGCAGCTGCACGCAGTTACACAGTCCTGCCCTGATGGCAGTCCAGCAATCCGACACAGACCCAACCGATTCAGGTCCAGCTAACGCGTTAATGTTGGATTCCCAGCGTTATCGGCTCCGGCTCTCTGGCTCACGGTGTAATGACGGGCGATGGCTGCCATGTTGGAGGCGTATGAAACCTCTTCTTCTTCTTCTTGACTGGTCTTCTTTCTGTTTTTGTGACACTTTTTTTTTTGCTTTTGTTGACAATCATCCAACATGGTCGCTTGCTAAATATTAGTAACATGCGGTGAAGTGCTTCTTTTGAGATGTTATTCCTGGAAAACCAAATATTGGAGCTGAAACGATTAGTTGATTAACAGAAAATGAATCTGCAACAATTTTGATCGTGTTTATGCTGTTTTTGTGAAAAAAATCACTTGTTCCAGCTTTTCAAATGTGAATATTTGCTTGTTTTCCTAATTTTCTTTGACAATAAATTGAATATCTTTGGATTTTTATGCACACAATAACCTCAGTTACATGTGTGGATATAAGTGGATTTACATTCTCTTTAAAATCAGTAAAATCATGAGAGAAATCCGGGTTTAGTCCAATTAGAATCACTCATTGATTTTAGACAAATGGAGCGTAGCTTTGTGAATGCTTTAATGTGCATTTTGTGAAATAATAACACAATTTTAAAGGGCACACTTGCACATAAAAAGGGTCTGACTCAGGAGCTTTTATTACAGCAAAATATCCTCATAAAAAAGGGGAAAAAAACATCCAGACTGTCGATATCAAACCTGCTGAGATCCATAACGTCTGATATGAGGGAGGACGGGTCGAGGCGACGAAGCAAACATTGCTTTGGTAGCGCCTGCAGGACGAGATCGCGGCGCGTCGGCGAACGTAGCTGCAGCCAGATAGCTGCGCGTATGTGTGGAGAAGTGTAAATCCAAAGCTGAAAACTCCATTAGGCCGAGTCAGTCATGCATCCGTGTGCTCCAGTGCCAGACAGCTCTGTAAATCAGCTTCCCCTTTTTTCTAGCTCCACTGAAGAAAACAATATGGGTAGTGTCTGGGTACTGAGCATCGGGCCCTTGGGTTACACTCACACACACACACACACACACACACACACACACACACCCACACACACACACCCACACACACACACACCCTAGGGGCCTGGCTGCCACAGAGTGAGACCAAATGCTGTGATCCAGGTTGAACTAACCACTGACATGTGCACCTGTCAGACATGGGCTGCTGAAGGTGTGTGTGCATGTCTATAGTGTGTGTGTGTGTGTGTGTGTGAGTGTATTTAGATTCATTAGTGTTTTCTCCTTGAGGCTTTTGTATTGTATTATATTTATTTTTCGTACAATTCGAGCTGTTCACGCACAATAATTTGATGGCTTCCTTCTGAAAACGGATTTGGATCCTCTCTCTCACACACACACACACTCTCACACTCACACTCACACACACACACACACACACACACACACACGCAAATACACAGACTGTAAAGTAAACGGATTTGGAGTGTGTCCGCCCGTCCTAATCTGTTGGCCAGTAAAGGCTGACTGAGGCCTAGCAGGTGCTAGACACTTGTCTGTGGAATGTGGAGGGCCAGACCTCAGACCTCCCACCAGGACTGAGCTTCCTCTGTGCTGCAAGTGTGTGTGTGTGTGTGTGTGTGTGTGATGCATGTGGAGGGTGCGTGGGTGGCGGTCACCACCTGCTCTCGACCTAATTTCAGTTTGTTTTTTTTCTCCTCTCAGGGACCAAAACATTGCATTGCACTCTGCAGGGTTTTAATCTCAATTATGACGGATTGAATTACAAAAATTTGGAACTGAATTTCCTGAATATTTAGAAATGTTTTGCAGTATGATATTTAGTTATGTTAATATTTTAACATACATTCATATTTTCAGAATATACCGTTGCCTCTTCTAGTTGAGAGAATTAATATTTTGGCCTAATATGATTTCAGTAGGTTTTTTTGTAGATTAAATGCTTAATTTCTGTTTCAACATTGCTGATACTTGCTTTTGTAAGCTCACATGAAGCAAAAACCTCCAGATATCACGAGACATAAACATAAACCGACTATAGTCAACATAAAACCTGTATTTCCGCACAACATAATACATTTAATGTACGCTACAGTACAGTGCTATTTTTGAATTTTTTCCAGGTGAGGTTATAGATGATGAAATCTAAAAATAGTTCAGACCAGGGTCAGATTAACCTGCTACTGACCGTCTGTTGAGGCTCGTTAAGGCCAATTTATATTGTGTTTAAAATAAAAAAATGAAATTACCACACAGCTGATCAGTTAACCCGGGTGTTCAGGGCCCCTAGTCATTTCATTTGAGCCACTGTTGATATAAAAATATTGATTAGTGCAGCTTAAGTTTCATATTTGTATATTAAAGGAATCAAAATGCAGGAACTGATTTTGAAGTGTGTATTTATACTACATATATTGTGTTATTTGTGTGTAATTTTATGTTGATTACAGTCATTTTCCTCTTCTTTCCTGTAGTTGTTGCCCTTTAAAAGCACAGAAAAACATTACGATACAAATGTATTTTCATGAGTAAAACGTTGAGTTTGTGGTGAGGAAAAACTCTCGTTTCCTCCTCCGGTTTTCTCTCTTTGAATGCAGTTGTAATCAGAATATCTCTTTACGTGTGCGAGGCCACAGTGAGTTAATTGCAGACCCCCCTGTTGTAGCTCGGCATTAAAAAAATACTATTAAATTCAAGCTTATCAGCGTAACAGCACGCAGCCCTTAAATGAGTGTGAATCAGCAGAAAGGCGTTCTGCGCATCATCTTTAATGTAGATTAATGCTACCTGCCTGCGTCTGCTGCCTCTGTGGACAGCAATTAAGAGCAATAATCACCTTTTCATGGTCTGCTCTCTTAGTAGGTCATTACCACCACTACCTCCACCCACCCACACACACACACAGTCACATACCTTCACCAAATAGAAGAAAATGAGGAAAGTTTGGAGGGTGTTGACGTTATTGTGCGCTGTGTTTTTGTGGGCGTTGTTGTTATTCTAACCACTGGAAAGCACATGCAACATGCAGAACATTCACAAGTAAGATAATCTAGCGTGTGTTGGATGGGTGAGGCATTTCACATATTGGAGATTCATTCAATGAAGGTAAAGGGTTGAACCGCTGATTTATTTCTCTCTCGCTACCTCTCTCTTCTCGCTTCCTCTCTCATTTCTCCCCGTGTCAGAATGACTGATGGTGGCCAGCGGAACCGGGTGTCCGGCATTATACCTCCGACAAATGGCTCGGCCAGGCCTTGGACCGGACAGAAATCAATATTTCACCATTTGAAATCTATCAAAAGAGGATTTTTGAGAGTGCTACAGCTGCCTGCATTCCCTTCCATACTCCTACCCCAACTCCCCCTCCTCCAGCCTGCCATGCCACGCCACAAACACTGAATCAGACACTTTGTAGTTACAACTAGTAATCAATAAGCCAGCACCTTCACAGATCTTAACCGCGGTCGCCTCGGAGCGGTGATGGATGGCGAGGAAGGCCGCGATTCATTTTGTCAGGCCATTACGCCTGCAAATTCTGTCCACTTCATCCTGCAGACGATCATTTTTCACACTTCATAAGGAGCAGAAATGGGATGCGATGGAGGAGAGGGAGAGGAAGAAAGAAGAGGAGAGGCAGACAAAGAGCGGGCAGATGGAGAAAGAGGAAGAAATGGGGAGGAAATTAAGAATATGGAGAAAAATTGAGAGGGAAATACAGAACCGAAAGGGGGAGGAGAAAACAAGAGAGTGATGACAGACGATATGAGAAAAGAGGAAGCAGAGATGTAAACCAGACTGAGTGGCTCCTGTAGCCATTTTCTGTTACAGTGGAAAAGAGGACAAACACACTCTATGTGACGTTAAATCATTAAAACCTCAGTTTTCATGTTTAAACGTCTATTGAAAGATCACGTGAATCTCTATCGGCTGTTTTGACTCATGAAAAAAACCCTCTCCGAACTGAAGAACAAAGTACGTTTGTTAGCTAAAAAACAAGACAACAGCGAGCTACACTGTGTTTATGCTGTGTGTAAGCAGATCAGTCAGGGGAGAAATTGATTTTCTTTTTTTTTTTTTTCCCTCTCGCTGAAAGCATTTTATCGCTAGAAAGCACACAAGGGCAAAGTAACCATGAACAAGTCCCCACTAGTCAAACGTATTATGTTTACAAAACAGCAGCAAAAGTGGTAAATTAGCCGAGCTAAAACGAACCCGCGCGGTAAAATATTGTGCCATTACTGCGCTTCATGTTCACTTATAATAGCCTTGGAGTACTTTGTGTAAAATATCAGCTTGTGTTAGAAAATGTAGTGGTGGCAGGAAACAAATGGACTCAAACTGGAAAGAGAAAATCCTTCCTCCCTCTCCTCACCTTCTGTCATTTGCATTAATATATCTCTCCCGCCCTCCCTCCCTGTCTTGGCGCCGCTCCGCGAGACCCACGGTGTTCTTGTTGGATCGGTCTTGCCTCGGAAAACAAGCGACAGCTGCTCTGTGTGTGTGTGTGTGTGTGTGTGTGTGTGTGTGTGTTCGTGCTGTCCTTTCGTCGTGGTCTCGCCCCATATGTTGGCCCTCACCTGCTGGCGGGTGAGGATTATGAGCTACAAGCCCTTATTAAAACTGGATTTGTTTACCCTCCCGCTTGCACGCGGCGACAACAAAAACAGTATGACCCGTCCGTCGCTGGGCCACCGCCCGGCCGTGAGAAAGGCCACGGTGAACCCGGGCCAGCCAGGGGAGGAAATTTAGCAGAGACGTAATGTATGTTTAGGATTTGTTCAAACAACGAACAACTGAAGGCATCACCGTGGGCTTTAGGAAGTCGGGATGTGCAAACGATTATTAATCTGAGGTTTCTTTCTGCAGTGAACTATAGGTGGCAGGTGACGTGTGGTGTCAAATGGTTTCAGTAGCTTGCTGCGTTATCGCAGGATTTCAACAGCTTACAGACTTTAAGTCCAAGGCCCAAAGGTGTGTCGCCTTTCAGAGCACCAAACCCAACAACTACTGTTGTTTGTGATGTAGTTCGGTCGAGTTCAGTCTCTCAAAGCCGCCACAAATGACCTAAAACAAGGAGCAATGGCACCGTACATTATAAAAGCTGCAGTTAAATGGACAATATTTCTTCAACCCGACCGAAAACATCCAGATTAGAGATTCTAACTGTCTACATGGAGGCTAAATAAAACTTGTGAAGCCTCTAATCTGCCGGAAATATAACAGAAGAAGAAGTTGTTGTTTTTTTCTCATTGATTCGAGCTTTTTGACCTTAAATCTTTTCAGTTGTTTCAGCCACAGAGAAGTTTTGTTTCTGTCCCTCCTGGAAACTCGTTCACGTCACCTGATGTTCCCCTTACGTGGGGCAAACATGCGCCAGAGAGAAACGATCAGATTAAGCGTTTACATTCCCTCCGATCGGGTCAGTCTCTTCCGATTTGAGGTGGTCACGTGAGGCCTTTTTATTCTGATTGGGCTGTTATTATATGCATTATTAGTGGAATATCAGGGTCTTGCAGGCTTATAGCAAGAATTTATGTGGATGTGGGTACAATGAAATGAAGTCCCGAACAACTGACGTCAACATCGAGGTTTTAGCTTCTGGAAAATCTTTTAAGAAACTGTTTGTAGATAAAACCGCCCGTCGAAACGTCTGTTTCTGTCTCATCCAGCAAATGAATAATCACCTGACAAAGTGTTTCATCAGAGGTTCAATATTGCCATCAGTCCTGCTCATTGATTTGCAGCGCTGCAGCCCACACTGGACTATGGATGGAGCGCTATAAAAGCTCTGATGGGAGACTAATTCATATAATCTCACCCACCAATACATAGTGTTCTTTGTGTTCTTCGTAGGCGTAGTTGTAGCTTTTGGTTTCTCCTTCCTCCTCTCAACAAGTTCTTCTTCTCTCCAGATGTTATGAGGTTTTGTTTTGTTTCTTCATCTGTGTCAGCTCGGGCCCTTTTCCTTTTTATCTGTTCTCCACCTCCAGCCCCCTTTTTTGTATATTTCTTTTCTTCATCGTCTCTCCTATTTTATTTCTTCATTCTCTCACCATCCTGCTTTCTATCTCATTTATGTCTCCTCTGCTTGCTCCTCCTTATTTATTTCCCCCTCTTGGCCTTCATTAGCTCCTTTCTTTTTCCCTCTCTCTTGTTTGTCTTCTTCCATCATGATGATAGCGTTTTCTTTTTAATAGGAAGCCATCAGTTACAATAAAAGTGTGGCCTCTCTGCCACCAGTTAAAATCCACCTTAATAATGACAATTCCCATGGACTCTCTCTCTCTCTCACCCTCAGCAGCACCAACACTGAATGACTGCAAAGTCAGCATCTTTTCTTTAAATTTATTTATTTTTTATGGAAATTAATGGGGAGTGTGACGAGATATGGGGGTCGAGACGGGGAGGAGGAAGGGGATACAGCGAGAGGAAATTAAATAAGGTGACAAAAGAATAAAAGTAGAGAAAGGGAAACGGGCGAACACATGGAGGGAAAGATGGGAGATGGAGAGCCAGGAAGAAAGACTGGGAGATAAGGTGAGGAGGAGGAAGAGGAAGAAAGAGGCGACGTCAGCATCTGTCATGGAAATTAATGGGGAATGTGACAAGTTATGGAGTGGAGACAGAGAGGGAGGCAGTGAATGAAAGGTGCAGCTGGAGAGAGAGAGAGTTCGGTTCTGATTATGTTGCTACACCTAATATATGTTTCCTTTTTGTTTTTTTGGCATCTTTACCTTTTGGCATTCTGCTAAACAAATCCTGTCTGTGTGTGTTTATTCCCGTACTGGTGAGGGTTAAAGTTGGGCAGGTAGTTTAGACTAAAGGGTTGTGGAGAGAAACCTCCACCTTTGTTGGCCTTGTGCGGCTGGATAAAAGATATCAGCACAAGCTTTGCCTCATTTCTGCCCTAGTCAGTTTTTGCCACAGCTGCCAGAAGGGGGCACAAAACTACTGGCTTAGAGTCCGGGAGGAGCTGCAGGCCTCCACCTCTACCCGGCTGGATTTAGTTTGTAACATTTTTATTTATGTGGAAGCTTTATCTTTCTATTTTTTGTCTTTTTTTTTTTTATAGTCACCTAAAAAAAAGCTCTAAAATTGGCTGTAAATTCTTTTTAGAAAATCAAAGCGAAAAAACAGGCCAATTAATGCAAGTTTATATGTGTAGCACCTTTTCAACTTTACATTAGACATACACAGTATAAAAAGACACATAAATAGGATTTAAAAAGAGTAAAATTAAGTAGAGTTAAAGCTAATTAAACACTCAATCAATTAAAAAGCTACAGGGCAATTCACAGCAGAAAATGAAGATAGTAATGAAGTGATAGGAAAACAAAAAAACAGAGCAGTATTAAATTAAATTTAAGTTCAAAATGACTGCAAACATTTGAGACCTTACAATTAGTGCTGCAAATTGATGAATTTATTCCACTTAAAGGTGACTCTAAAAACAAAGAAACATTTAAATAAAAAGGAGCGCTTGCAGAACAATGTGAGGCAGCATTGCAGTATTTATTTTAAGTTTTAATAAATGAGAAATCAGGCGCAGGTTAAGTAGCTCAGAGGCCGGGACAAAAGCCAATTTCCTTTTCTGCTTGTCACCTTTTGTGCCAAAGCACATTGGAGGATTGAACCTGTCAATCAAGACTCAAACCAGCACGTTGCCGCTGCAGCAGGACAATAATAAAACCCCCCTTTTTTAATATTTTAAAGGCTTTACCCTCTGAAGAGGCTTTTAATGGCATTTTAGTGAAACAAAACGGGACACATGAGAAACAACAGTGTGTGACCTCTTGAATTAACTTTTTTTGCACCCAGTTCTGAGTTTGAAAAATTGAGTAAGACTTATAAACAAATCAATGACTTTAATGCATTAAGTTTTTTGATTTATTCATAAAAAATGGAGCACCAAAAATTCCTCAGCTCTCCAGACTTATTGCAGTCTAACTTGCATCAAACTTTTCCACGTTAACCAAACGTGGATGAACTTGGTGCTGCACGTGTTGCACATTTATAATAAAATACTCAGTCCTTTTTTTTTATATTTGAGAAAGTCCACAAATCCATTTTAATAACCTTTAAAGGGAATATACTGTACGTGTGGAGAATAAGTCATTTATTACATGTTTTGTAGTTTGTTGGTTCCTCAGCAGGGAGCTGTGAAAGAGGGGGGAGGAAGAGAGAGAGAGGGAATTGGGTGCTAAAGCACAGATTGAATAAACTTCCCTCGGCCGGCCAAGCATCACAGACATCAAAGTGAAGACATTGTTTGGGAGGAACAATGGCTGCCGTCACAGTCCAGGAGTTGGTGTGCTGTTGCGTATTTGCGCTCCCAGAATCCCCCTCTGACGGCGAAATCACTGGATTATCAAACCAGCAGATGCAAACCGCAGAGAACAATATCACCCGCAGCCCTCAGAGGGGAATCCTCAGAGGCCCGTCTGTAAGAGACGCTCAGATAACAGCAGACAAAGAGAGAAGGTAGTTCTGCTCAAACCCAGCAAAGTCCACGTTTATTCACTTTATTTAGATGGTGTTTTCTTTTAACAACACAATCTGCCCTCATCACAATAACGATTCAAGAGCAAACTACCCTTTAAAGTGGACTGCAGGAACAACAGGAACATTTGAGTTTATAAATTCATATTTAACAAAAATATTTTGCTGTAAATCTACATTAATTTACTGGCTATAAGTCAAACTACTTTTATGCAAACTTTGCCTTGAAGTTACTGTGATTTTTAGCAGAAAGAACAGCAGTGAAATCTGACTTTGAAGTAATTAAATTACAGTGTAAATCACAAATAATTCACACAGCAAAGACAAACATTTAGCATGTGAAGATTTACATGAATTCCAGTTAAACGCATTCACATTGAACTAAACTGGGGAATATACACATTTATATTGTGTATATTCACGCTTCTTCCTTTTTACAATTATGCATCATATTTTTCGGGATCTAGATAGCATTTAATGCTTCATTCCAGCATCATTCAATTATAAAAAAAAAAGCCAAAACATCTGTCTGTCTCTAACAAGGTTAAAATGAATCCAAACAGGTAACAACATCGGGCCAAGTTGCATAGGTATACTCCTGGACTGTCCCGGTCAGCAGGGAGCATATGGGAATGCCATCAAACTGCAAACTTGCTGTGTCGACATCCTCCTAACCTCTGGGATGCTTCAGCCATGGAGGTCCGGGGTCTACCATGCCTTCCCTGACACTTCAAAACCACAGACAGACTGCTGGGGATAATGCAAAACATAGAGGGAGACTGGTACACTTAAAAAAATCATGTGATTACAGTTATTTCATAGTTGCCACCGAGGCTGCTGTGAGTCTGAAATAGTCTGTTTGAGAGACATAAATCCTTGGAGGAAGTCCACCTGGGCATCTACTGGCCAAACAGAAAATCAATAAAGAATCAGATTAATGGCAGGACACACACACACACACACACACATAAATATACACAGAGGTTGAGTGAATAAAACTAACACTAATCTCACCTCATTAGCAGAGGCTCAAGTGAACGCCAGCAGAATCGATCTGTGGGTCCGTTAATGGGAGTCATTAGCGTTTTAATGAAGCCAAGTTTGGCAGAAAGAAAAAAGGAGTGAGGTGATGAGGAAAGGCAGGTTTAGGTATGAAGGGAAGGTGAAATGTGGACAGGTGATGAAGAAATAAGAGGAAAAAGTGGATCTGTGGAGCAGAAATGAATGCTTAAAGTGATGAGAAATTAGCTATTTTAAAGCAGCTTCTTAATTCAACATAAAGTCTTTTGGCAAATAACATCCCACTCATATTCCTTAAATACCTATTTTTTAAAGTTAAGCAGGTCTGCCTCTCTGCACACCCCCTTCCCCCATGTTTCCCGTTATTAGCATGTAGCTTGTTAGCTCAAACAAACAGCCACAGCAGACTGTCGAGGCAAACACCGATGTGTTATTCCTGCGTAGGCAACTACATTTTTTATCTGTAGCCTCAGGGTCGTCTTCAGTCCATCAGGCATCACATGTAGGAGAACATGTGGCATACAGTGCTCCTTATCCTCCTTATTTAGGACCAATGAGATGCAGGATTGCTACCTTTAAGGGCAACGTGGAAATTAATTGCACACGCTCTCTACTCTTCAAGGATCTTTAAGGTGAAATAATGTCCGTCATGCAGTTTAACACTGTCAACTACTGAGCATTACAGTTAGTGAAAAGCTAAATGGGATGGGAAGAATTTCAAACTTTTCTCTAAGATTGTTTCTTTGGTGGCAGAAATAAACTCATCAGTTAAGGGCTGAACTAAGAGCGTTTCTCTTGTTACGTAAAGGAAAAGTTGTGGGGCCATATTGAAGCAGCAGTGGGCGAGAGATCCTGACTTGTAGTCTCTGGTCAGGGTCAAGCTCCAAAACAAATCCAAAACACAGTTTCCAGAGGCTAAGTAGTCCTCTTCGTGAGGTGTAAACCGGACTTCATGTGTAAAATTGCCCCTTTTTAAGTGAGAGAAAAACGCAACCTTTTGCTCAAATGAGTGATTTGAGTAACATCCCTGGTGGTCACTTTTGTTTTGTTTATAGAAGTAAAACTCCAATCTGCAACAAAAAAGAAAGCAGTGAAACAAGCCTAAGGGGCCTGACTTGGAGAAATGCTGACACACACACAAATGCAGTTTATGCGTTTAGCTGACACTCTTATCCACAAGCAATGCAAAATAAGTGCAACAGTATATATATATAAAAATCCTAGATAACCAAAAATCCCAAGCAGCGGTTGTGCACCCAGACAATAGATGTGACAAACATTTGTCTCCCCCCTGAAGTGATGATGGGAAATAATAAAGAAGAGCTGGGTGAAGAAATACGAGCTGAGGAGCTGCGGCTGCAGTATTTATTTTGAGTTTTTCAGGAGGAAGAAGATACAGGAGGAGGCAGATCAGGAGGTGGAGGGGAGGAGTGTGCCAACAGTGAAGAAAAATGATGTGCATGTAATAGTTTCCTGTCTCCTGCAGTAGCTGATGGGGTGTAAAAAACACAAAGTAAAGACTGGAAGGTTTTCATCCACCGGACAGTAAAACCATAGAGTTAAGGAACGTAGTGCGACCAGTGTTTTACCTCCTAGTAACGAGTCCTCCTTTATTTTCTTATTACCAAATAAGGCAGAAGCTAACTTTGTACAGCTGTAATTATTCTGAGGATGCAGCTCTTCCTTTTTGAAGTACTTTATTGTAGTATTTCCATACTTATACTCCAAATATTGTACTTTTTAATCCACTAAATATATTTGACAAACATATAAGCAGTTTATAAAATACGACACGTTCTTCTTCAGTTGTATTCTTAAACATCATGAGCTCCACCTCAGCTACAACATGCAAATGCTGTTTACATCATAATCGTAATACGTCAATACTTTCACTGAATAGTAAGTAATTTTACTCGTAATGGAGTATATGTACTTCTGCGTCTGAATGCAAAATTACTCTTTACGCAGATGACACGCTTTTATACTCTATTCTCCTTTGATGCACTTCAAGATGCACTTAGCAATCTTGAATTGGTCAATCTTCGTCGTCATGGTTACACCAATAAAACACATTGTTAAGATTAGGGAATGGTCGTGGTTAAAAGAAACCAGCGTTCACTGTCAGCAGGAAACTGCACGCCAACAGCGCTCTCCCGCGTTAAAGTCTGACGTTTTGTCACTTGAGCGTAAACAGATGTGGTTTTGGAGCATGACTTTTCTTGGAAAGCAGAAACAAATGTATTTGTCCCCTCTTTGGGATAAAAAACGATTAAAGTAGTCCTTCTGCTGTGCAAAAATACTGGCATACCATTTCCCTACCAGGGTTAATATAAAAACAACAGATCCAAAACCATGATACATCACCACAAGCCTATTTTGTTTGAGTATTTTTGTGGAACTGAACAAACTGACTGACACTGATTAGAGTCTTTTGTTATATACATTTCATGACGTAGACAGGTCCCAACCGGTCGACTTTATGTCAGCATTGTCCTCGCAAGGTTCAGGGCTGATTTGAAACAGTAGATGGCGTGTTGAGCCATTTTCAACCCTTGAAATGCCAATTTTTTTAGTTTGATTTTGATAAGAAATGTCAATATTAACACCAGGATTTATGTGTTTCATCACAGTACAGTCACATCATTTACTTTACAGCTCAAAAAAACATGTTTAAGTGTGCACTACATCTTTAATATGTATCTTAGAATTTGTCTGTGTCCGGGATGTTAATGATGTCAACTCTAACTTTTACTTTTTTCCTCTCTTTACTTTCTTCTCTTCTCTCGTCCTTGGCTTTGACCTTTTTCACATCCAGTGCGATATTTTCTGGAGCTGAATGTCAGCAGCCATCAAAAAATGACTCCCTGAAAAAAAAAAAAACTGCATCAATTTCAGCCTTGTTAGGCCTCCACACACACACACAGTTGGTCGGCCAGCCAGCAGCAGACAATGTAAACCAATCCCTCCATTGCTGTCAGCGAACAAGTGGCTACCCGCTGGGTGAAAAAAGGGCACGGTGAGAAACGCTCTCAATCACTTTCAATTAATCCCCCCTCCTCCGCGCTTGAAGGGACAGTTTTTCCATGGGGGTGTGAGTGTGTGAGTGCGAAGGGGGCACAGATATTGATTTATTATCCTCTTCAGCAATATTTATGGCTGGCGGACCTCACACCCAGACCTGCTGGCATCAGGGAATCATTAAGAGAGAGACTCTCGAAGCAGCAAGTGGTGTTTGAAATGTGTACAAACATTAAAAACACTTTTCCTCAATAATCTCTTTTCCTACATGAAAATATCCCCCCTGTTGTCATCTCCAGACAGTTCTTATCTCATGCTAATAGTGTGGATAATGATAATAAAGGAGATGTGTGTGTGTGTGTGTGTGTGTGTTGGTGTGTGAGATCAGGAGCGTCCCTGCTTGAAATGATTAGAAAGTCGGGGCCATTATGAGCTCCTCTCTGCCTTTTGTATCTGCTGTAATGAATACTGAGCGGGTATTTGGAGTACTTTGAGGAACTAACAGCCTTTTTAATCCTTTAATCCTGAGGAAAACCAATTTCACCCCTACACACACACACACACACGCACACGCACACATCATTTGAAAGGGGTTTCACTGAACCTACTGTGTGTGTGTGTGTGTGTGTGTGTGTGTGTGTGTGTGTGTGTGTGTGTGTGTGTTTAACCTGCTCTCGTTAATTTCCCGGCTCACGGACCTGGTGATCCTGGAGATTAGGTTCATTAAAATCACATATTGTACGCACCCTTGTGTGTGTGTGTGTGTGTGTGCCTGGGATCAAGTGAGCAGATAGGGGAAGGGCCATCAGTGTTGGGGGTTATCACCCTTGTAGGTCCTACCACACACACACACACACTTCCAGATGTCAGCGGCGCTCGGTGCAGTTTGACCCTGACAGGCGTGACTCCCGCCGCTCTGTGAAACGCCCCACTGTGACGAGCGCTGCAGAAACTTTAAGGAAGTTTTGTCTTTTAACCTTTACGTAGTGGGGGCCCAATCCTTATCCCCCTAAAGAACATAAACCACCTTTTTATTTTGAAATTTAAACCCAGATTCACCTTATAAATGCACCTTATGTTGCATAAAACAGGGCCTGTGGAAATCTTCTAAAATACTTGCAGCAAGCGATGACCTTTTTATACGGTTGTTTAATTTGGACAGAGACTCCAGACTTTTTTTTTTTCATATTAAGGCTTTTGTTTTTACGTGAAACAATCTTTTTTGGAGCTGATCACTTGGATTGGTCAGAAAATGAAACGACAACTATTTAAAGTAATTTGTTTTAAAGCAAAAATGACAAACGTTTGATTCTTAAATGTGAGAATTTGTCGCTTTTCTTCGCTTTACATTATAGTAAAGTGAATATCTTTGAGTTTTGGTCTGTTGGTCAGACAAGAAGAAGGCTATTAGAATATGAAACCTCTTTTTAATGTAAAGAGGGTTTGACCCAGAAGTATCACTGCTTCCCTTCTGCATCTTTTCATCCTTAATGAAAGGAAAGGACACATAAAAGAGAGCCGAATGGTTAAATATCATCACTTTGACCTCTTGTGTGTCCATTTTCACATTGAGCACAGCTTATTTATTCATATCTACACTTCATGTATGACTTTGTGCTGCAGCTCGTTAACAGGTTGTGCCAGGTGTGAGTCATTCCCTAATTAGACGACACGGCTGAGGGCGGGAACTCAAAACAGCGTCTTTGTAAAGTTGTGGGTTTTATCATTGTTGTGTAAAGTTTGACAAGTTTTCTGTAAAGGAGTGTGTGCGTACACGTGGTTTATGGGAAAGAAAAGCTAGCACACCCCTTCTCTGATGCATCATGGGAAGCCGGTGTTATAAAATATTCTGTTGTTCGTGCAGGATTATGTTTAAGAACATGCGGCTCACGCTGCGGTAACTGAAAAAGCTTGATAAGGACGCAGGGGGGAGGGAGTGTGTGTAAATTCCTTTATGTGCTTGCATCATTTGTGCATTTCTTTTATGAGTGTGTATCTGTATGTCTGCCTTGGTGAGAGTGTGTGTATTTTTTTTTTTCGTGCATTACTCCAGGCAGCACCTCCTATCGTTGCTTCATAATGGAGGAGTGTCTGGGGAGTTTTATCGCTGAGCCTGGCTGTTCGGGGGACTTGGGGGCCAGGGGGCCTTGCTCAAAGGGCCCCCACGATGCTGAAAAGGTGACTGAATTGAAAAGAGGGTTTCTGCTTGTCTTTATATATGTGTGTGTGTGTGTGTGTGTGTGTAAAAGTCAAGAGGGCAGGACACAAGAGAGCACCGGAGAAGAATCGCCTTCCCAGCATGCCACAGGGCTTCCCTTACTCCCTCCATAGGTGAGCAGCAACATAATTAGACAGATAAAAACCAACCGGTGAATGTGGAGGCTCAGATAAGGTCTAATGAGAAGGAGACGGGACAGCGAGGAAGAGGGGGAGAGGAATGAAAGGAGGCGAAGAGGCGGACACGACGAGCAGAGGGAGAGAGAAAAAGGACAAAAACAGGCGAGAGATTCAGATCAGATGAGGGTTATTAGTGAGAGATGACACACCTGAGGAGTCCAGGACGGGCTTCCTCCTGCCCACTGCAAGCCATTTAAGCCTTGAATCACACCCCTCTCTCTGAAATGTTCACGTTGATATAATCACATCATAATCAGGAACTTTTGGGAGAAATGTTCCCGTTCGCTTTGTGGCCAAAAACAGGAGACACCGGAGTAAATTAAGCTTTTCGGAGTTGCTGGAACAAACTTCCAACTTGTCTGTTTCCTTCTCTAAAGAAGATGCAAACATCCAAAGAGATGAGACTCTTTTTTTGCAGTGTTCCCACTCCTGCCGCCTCCCTCTCCGTTGATCTGATCTCCCTCTCCGCCTCTCCTGCTCCGTGTCCATCTGGGTACAACATCCGCTCTCTGGGAGGCGTCGCTGTTTATCTAGATCATCCTGCTGCAGATTAGCTGACACCTCTCACCCCTCCTGCTCCGACCTGCCCTGCTGTCTAACCCCCGACGATTCCCCCACATTCTTCTACATTTCAACAGCCCCCAAGTCCCCGCTTTTTGGTTTATGATTTGGTTTTAGCTCTTTCCCAGACGATGTGTGGCTCGTTTGTTGCGGATCATTAAGCAGTGAAGACACGAACATGAAGTGGGCCCTGTCCTCACGATACTCTCTACAACCATGATGCTGCTTGATGCACGCTTCTTTTTTAAATTGCTGCATGTAGATAGGGAAATATCAGAAAAACATCTTAAATCAAGGTCCACTTACTAGCTTTTTCCTTGACTTTAAACCACTCAGTCCATCCGCCGATGAACACCTTGAGACGCAGGTAAAAGCTCAGGAGAAAGCTGGTAAATTAATATTATTTACAAGGTCACAAATTAACTTTGACCCTCTGGCTGTCTCAGTTTTGGTGTATGGAAATTGCTCACACTTCGTAAACAAACTAAAGCTCAGGGGTCGAGACAGGGACGTATGTTAGACTGGCCTTCATACCATTTTATGCCAGAACTGAATCAATACATGGCAACCATGCTGATTTGTTAATATGATAAGTATTTATTGTTTTGGCAGACACAGTTATTGTTTGAATATTAAAGCTGTTTCTTCAGTTTATTATTTGTTTGATATGATGAAAATCTTAACTTGTTATAACTTTAAATTTAAATCAGTATGTGTTTGTGTGTCAGGTTATTCTGATATATCACACTCAGTACTTAACCCACCTTATCCAGCTCATGCAACATGGTTTAGATGGACGACTTCTAACAGATTTTGGATGCCGATCATCTGTTTAGATATTGGTTGACACCAACTTGTCAGTGCTTGAGATTTGGGATTTGTCACTTGATGGCACCAGAATTAGTCTTTGTTGCAGATGTGTGTCGATGTGAATCCACTGAATGTTTTGAGAGAGTCAAACTAGAAGTAAAAGTTTGAATGAAGTGCACGTTGACCAGTTTATTCTCACGTCTTTCTTTCTTTTGGGGTTCTGGGTTCGTTAACAGGCTGCCGTTTTAATCCGGAGGAGGTAATGGTATCGATTAACACGACCAAACCGGTTGAATACCCAGCAATAAGATGATCAATCATATCTCCAGGAGTCCCGGGCCACACGTATTAGCCCCTGCATTAATTCGATCCCCGTTATCCGGAGCCTAAGAAGGAGGCCGTAATGGATTTGTGCACTCTAACAGAAAATGGCTTTTTGAACCAACATACAATTAGCACAAAGAGTTTTGGCAAACCGCGCCCATATTATCAACATAATGGGAAATAAGCCTGCAGCTTTTCAAATGAGTTAGAAAATGGGGGGGGTTAATAATGTGTACAGAAAGTTTTCAACTTTAATTTATCATTCGAGGAGAGGCCATTAATCAGAGCAGCTGTGAAGTGGTGTTTTTCCTATTGATTTTAATCTGCTATTTAATGCCTTTTTTAGTTAATTTCCCCACAAGCTACTTTTTGTGATTTTGTTTTTTTTATAGTTTACTGCTGGTAAGAAGTGGGCTCATCCATTGACAGCATTACAAATGTGAATAACAAATGCAATGAGCTTAAATACGAATGTTTAAGTGTTTAAGTCGCATACAACTTCTGATTACCTTCATTACAAGCCCAAACACTAAGGAGGACAAATTTAAACCTAATAATTAAAATAATATCTTGACTTACTAGCTGGTCCGCTTATGAGCTTTTTTTCCCGGAGCTTTCAGCCTTAGTTTGATTTCGAATATGCTCCTTGAAAAGTGCTTGATTCGTCAACATAATCTGGTGTTTCATCATCAACACAATCACTCATGGAAACCAAAAGTCTTCCTGTCATCATGTTTCATTGTCGTCTCCTGGCATTTATAGTAACTATTTAGGTGTGATGATAAAAGCTTTGAGAGTCTGGAAATTTTCGCTTTAGGTACCTTGAAAGTGCTTGAAAAGTGCTTGAATTTTACTCTTAAAAAGCTGCACTAACCCTGTTGAGGTTGAGCAAAAGTCTTAAAAACAAAAACCCCAAAAAACATGGTTTCAAATGTTAAATATTTCTCTGAGAGACTGAAAATTCATTACTGAATCCTGATTGGTTCACAGAAGTACGTGACATCACGCCCGACCACACCCACTTCTAATCAGTGAGAAGAGCGCAGAGAAAATTTAAAAAATCTGTGTTTTGAGTGTTTTTGCAGGAGCACATAAACATGTTTTCAGGGCCTTTTTAAGCCTTAATAAGCTACTGCAACAGAATCTGTCTCATTTTGTTATATATCGATATTTAAAATGTCCCCATAACCAAAATACCAATATATTTCCAAATCTGTAACATTTCCATGCACATAAATCGTGAAAAAAGTTAATTGAATAATGTTAAATGTACAACTTTTCTTGTTTATTTAAGATTAATCTTGCCTTTCTGGATTTTTCTTTTATTATTGACTGATCCATACAGTTTTTCTTCTATTGATCTCTTATGTTTGTCTTCTGCCTCAAGGAGGGTTCAGTGTCACTGAATTAAACCAAAGTAAAATATCCCCTCCAAGTGGTGCAGCTAAAAAAAAAGAAAAGAAAAAAGGTGAGAAAGATGGAGGCTAGTGGGGATTTTATTTATTAAACATGATGACTTGTCTGTCGGGTAAACAAAGCTTCCTCGCCTGGTGGCCTAATACTCTGAAAAAGTGCCAAATCAGCCGGCGAGGATTCAGTGTGTGTGTGTGGGGATTAAAGCTAAAACCCTGCGAGGCCGTGGCACCCCCTGTATGCAAACACAGTCCGCTACGTTAACCCAGTTTGATATCACAATGCATAATCTCTGCTTTTTATAAAAACACACACACACACAGGCATAATCTCTTCTTCCCGCAACTGTCGGGGTGTGACCTCCACGGCCTGATGCCTGCTGAGTGACGGGCCGCTCATCTCTGCACAGCACGCTGTGTTAGCCTCATGAACAATACACACACACACACACACACACACACACACACACACACACACACACACTTTTATACATACAGAAACGACATCTAGTTATTTGGTGTACTGCTGTATTTTTTCAATCTATGACAAAAGCACCTCACGTGTTATTTTTAGTGGTGCAACACGGCCTTGCCTGTTACATTACACCACACACACCTGTCCTCTCTATCAAGCTAGAGCCTGTTCGGGCGGGTCTAATTGCTGGTAACTGATGCTTCCGGTGTGGTATTCCCTGTCTTTGTTTGCACAAGGGTTTTTCGTCTGTGCTAACGTTAGACGCCACCGGTCTGTTTCGTGTCGGACTTTTAAGTAACCCAGACCTGTTTCGGACGTATCGCCACACCACAACGTCTTCTTACCTTGTTTGTCGTCTTCATGTTCAAGGTTTTTGTGACAGAGGGAGCGCTCGTCTGTCCCGTCTAACTTTGCGACTTTTGATACCAAAACAATAGCGTTTGGTTGTTGTTCCTGTTGTGGCCTTCCTGAAAGACTGCCACATGATTGGTTAGAAATAACTTTGCTTCAGCGATGCATTTTGGTTGTTAGTACTTTGTAAAGCAGTGCAATCACTTTATGGGAAAATACCTGCGATATCGAAAGCTAGAGGTACAGACGTTAGCCATTAGCAGGATGGGGGTGACTTCTGCAACATCTCCGTTTGGATATTTTATTTATTTGCATAAAAACGTCGCCATATCCTTCGCTATACTTAGATTCTTCTCCCATCTCCATGCACACATCCCAACTCTCAATCTCAACATTTGGAGCACGTTGGAGGAAAACATCTTCAACTTTTTGACTAATTAAACAAATCCTCATATTCAGTTTGCTGAGTTTGTCACTCCTCCGTTGTTGCAGCAGCTGCTGTTGTTCTGACTTACTGTGTGTGGCTTCCTCAGATTATGGCTGCCTCTTTAGTCTCCTCGCCGGTGTGGTGTTTGAATAACAATATGAGGGGACACTGAATAGACATAAACTTGGACGCGTGGGCTGCTTTCTATTTCCAGCAGTTCAACGTCCGTCTAACGTGCCACCTTGACGTTCACGGCAGTTTCCCCCTTCATATCTGCACCTGGCATGCATCAGACCTGTGGACTGACGGCAAATACGCATTAGTTAATGTTTGCACAGTCAGTCATAGGTGCTCTGCAGATGTGTATCATCGTGGGCATTGATCCATGTCTTTCCATGCAAAGGTTGGACCCCGGAAAGGTTAATTGGGAAAACAACACAGCAGAACAGTTGAGAGACTTTTCAGTCACGCTAAACTAAAAGTTTGTAGATTCAGTGTGAAAGTGAATGAGTAGATAGAGGTTCTTAAAGCGCCCTGCAGACCGCCATGTAAACGATCTCGCACACAATCTTTCTCAGACTGTACAATATCGATTTTAAGGCATGTCAATCTGTGCGCTGCATGCCTGGTTAATCAGAGTACCGTGATGAAAATAGGTGCAAGTTTCGTGTCGGCTGCTGCAGGGTTTGAGTCAGAGAGCGCCATTGATACAATGACCTCGCCCCCATAAAATGGCCAACCAATTGTGCCCCATAAAATCAAATGCTGGAAGCTGTTAGCATGCTTCTCATTTTTAGATTTTATAAGCTGTATCAGCATTTATTTCACTTTGGCCGTTAGCTTGTGAACGCTACGCTCTGCCACAAAGTTAGCGAAGACTGCATGTTTTTTTCAGGTCTTATTCCGATTTGTTAGTTTGCGGATGTGGTTTGTAGCAGCAGCCAAGAATTTGGTCCTAAATTTCGGACACAGCCAGAACTTTGACTCCATCTTTGGTCGCGAGAAATCTAAATGGGCGGACGTGTCTAGGACCATCATTTGGACTGATGACCAAAGATGTTTCTCTCGTGATTGTCAACTTCTGCCCTGTGTAAAGGGCCTTTTAAAGGTCATTTTAAGTATTTCAAGAAAGGGAGGGAGGGATATTTCTGTGTTGTTTTATCTTAGCTTTTATTTTGGTGCCAAAAAGCTTCTCAAACACGGGTGTTGTCCAGCTAGAAGCGTCTATTATTTGAAATTCAGGTTTTGGGAGGGTGTATGTTGCGGCTCAAGACAATTAAATGACCAGCAGTGACAGCTCACCTGACGCTATGTGAGTGGTCCGGTGGCGAGTTGTTTGCAAACACTGCTTTTATATCACTTTGCGGGGAAACTGAAACCAGAGCTGAGAGGCCCTCGAGCTGAAGAGGAGCCACTTTACAAGCAATTCATCACCTTGCTGCGGCCTGTCTCGCCTCTTTCCCCTTATGTCTCTCTCCCACTCCCTCTCTTTCCACTGCTCCTTTTTTTTTTTCCTCCTCACTCTCTAGTTGTTCCTCCTCATCTTCCCCCCCCCTCCGCCCCGTCGTCTCTCGGTCTCTGTCTAATCCTGCAGGAGAAAGCTTCGGTTCTGTTATGGCGTATGGGGTATCTGACCTCAGCATCGCCCTCTAATCCGGCTTAGTTCACTTAATGATGCCACTTGTGGTGCCACGAACGCCACCGAGAAGTCTATAAAAGCCCCTTCCATTAAAATGCAAATCCGACCTGGCGGAGAGAAGCTAAGCGACACAAAAGTGGGAGAATTTGACCGCAGACCCCGTTCTTTTTCGTCTCTCAGCTATGCAGCTGATGCAGCAAACACTCCCTCCAATAATAACTGATTCTGTGATTAGGACCACTGCTGCACGTCGGCGGCGAAATAGACTCCCGTCGTCCGCAGAACAAAACGAGAAAGAGAGGGAAGACTCAACCTATTCCATTTCAGAGGAGACTCGTGCATTTTTTTTTTCCCCTGTTGTTGTCAGGAAATGAACAAATGGTTATCAATGTTCGGAGGGTAAATCTCCCATCTCTCGGCCAGGTTTTCCCAGCTGATACTATTTTCTCCGTACAAGGCAGGAAATGAAATTTCTCTGTGCGCTGTATCACCTCGCGTCCACCGCCCTCCCTCCCCCCCTCCTCATCTGCTCTACCTTTTTATCAGGATATCCTTTACTGAGAGAGAGAGAGAGAGGAAGGAGCCTCCTCTTCATCGCCAAACAGAGAAGTTGTCTCGAGCAATAACATGCCATACACATCGAGTCAATAGAGTAGTTTCAATTTACAGAATTATTTGCTGGAGGACGGATTTCTTTCTAAGGAGGGATTACACCACATCATGTCCTTAACACTACAGTGTGTGTGTGTGTGTGTGTGTGTGTGTGTGTGTGTGTGTGCACGTGAATTAGTAAAACCGTCCCTGTGTGTCTATTAAGGCTGCATTTAATTGACTTTTCTTTTTTCATTTCACGACTTCTTGAGAGCAAAATGTAACGTGGTTTAGCTTCAGTGCAATCGAAGCTGCCCGGTTTCCTTAAAAGAACAAAAAAAGATGGTGTTTTTCTGCTTGATGGTCTTTTAAAAAAATCTGTGGGTGAAGTGGCACAAAAACCATTTATAAAAGCAGAATATATTCACTCATATTCACATGAAAAAAAGAGATTCTATTCACCCAATCGCCAATTAGCGAGCAGTTCATCAATCAGTGAGCACCTCTTCAACACAAGGGCAAATTATAGTTCGAGCTAGGACTGCAGCTAACTTACTTTAAATTAATTAACTTCTTAGTCTCCAAAACATCAGAACATGATTAGAAAGATACTTGTTTTGTCCGAAACTCTAACATATTAAATGTAAAGTTTTATAAAACGTCGTCACATTGTTTATTTGAATCCCCACCAGTCGCCTTATCACACAAGCTATGCTTCCTGGGGTCTATATAAAGATATGCATAATTACATCACTATGATATACATATAAGGTACATATACATATTCTGACGATGAACTTATTGATTAATAGATGGTGTTTACTTCATGGAGATTGTTAACATGTTTGTTGTCATGCAGTGTGTGAATAGAAATCAGTGCAAACAGTAATAGAGGTTTGGTTGTTTTAATTCACATTACACACACACACCATTTTATAGTCTTGTGCTGCCACATATTACCCCTTTTGAATCCTAACAGCTAAAATAAAGAGAAATGCAGACTGAGGGATTAAACCAGGAATAATAATGGGTAATTTGAGTCCTTGTTTGCCAAAAATGCGAACATTATTACCAGCTCAGGCGGTGCTTCTCGTTCCAAACAGCGTCTTGGAAAAGAAACTCTTCAGACGACACACACAAACATTGTTTTGTTTTATTTTTGGCAAAGCAGAGGGCTGATGAGGCAGCGCTGTTGGCTCTGCAGTGGAAACCTATTGAGAGTCAGGAGAGTGAATTTTGGGTCGCCTCGCTGCCCCCGTTGCTCGCCAGTGATTGGCCTGATTCCTGCTTTCAGAGACGTGGTCATGGTCAACACACACACACAATGAATAGAACGTAGTATTGTTATAATATTTGCAGAAGATGTGATTTTTGACATGAAGCTATTATTTTTATACTTTCCTTAAAAGGCAGATTAAAAAACACCTTTTATTTTACCATATTTTATGAGAACGTGTTGCCGTGCATTGGCGATATTTCCACTAAATACACTTCAAACATGCAGCATAAAGCTCAGATATTATTTCTTGCACAACTTGTACGTGCTGCTTTTGACACTACAGGTCCATTAAATGTGTTTCCAATTATCGGTGTGAGAGAGAACGAGAAGCATTCGGTCTCTTGAATCACACCAAAATAGTCCGATGTTAAAGGTATAAAGTGGTGGGTAATAACACCATTTAACTCCACATTTTTAAACCTGATAAAAGTATTTACAATGCAAAACATGTACTGTACATTACAGTAAGTGATATGTTGCAAGCTCCACCAAAAGCAGAAAACAGAAATGTATTTCGTTAGTGATGTATTTTTGTTGTAAAACCTTTACACGTCAAATTACTCAACTTTTCAGGAAGGGGTTTTTCTTTAATGTCATTTAGATCAATTTTTTGTTTTTATAAACCGAAAAGATGCAGATTATATTCAAGCATGTAAACATTGGGCCTGCATTAAAGCAATTAAAATGTTTTAAATTGATTGTGCACCTTGATGACAATAGTTTAACTGCTATTTATATTTTTTTTGGCATCTCTGCCACCGAGTCTGATTCGATCTTAAACCCCAAACTCTTCAAAGTAAATGATTAGTTACAATAAATGAAATTGCTTTAATGTGTAGAAAGAAGATGTTTTATTTGATGATACTTAATTAAAAAGCTGCATATTTGTTCCCTGAATCAGTGTGTTTTCAGTGACTTTCAGCACACACTATATTCTGAGGGGAGACAAAGTGCAGTAAGTAGAGTGTGAAACAATAATTTTGAATCCAAATCAGTGAAATGAACTGTTCCAAAGGACTGAAAATGTCCCATCTGTGCTCATTTGGCCCTCGAGTGCCCAGAGGGAATTGGGAGAAATTAACAAATGGCATTTACTCAAAATTGCACCGTAACACTTTACCACAATGCAATGAAAATAATAAAACATGTAAAGTGTTTGAATACGAAGTAGGCAAAAGTATAACGTTATGTTTCATCTGTAAACCAAACTATATGTAAATACTGAGAGCATAGGAACAGGAATCTTTACCTCGCGAGTCTTGAATCCACTTTTAAAATTATAATCAGCGAGAATAACTTTTAAAGGAAAAGTTCACCCCAGAAGTGTGTAAATGTACGGCGTGGCCTCGTTGGAACGGCTCAGCGTTGGGTTAGTTGTGGGAAATGGAGGGTGTAAAGTGGGAAGGGCACGATGAGAGAGCGAGAGGTGGGGAGCATCTGCCTGTGGTCATGGTTCATTCACTTTCGCTATGGCCTCTCAGCTCTTTGAAAATGCAAGATGGTGAAAGAAAGAGAGGAGGAAAAAGACGGGGAGGGGGGGGTAGTAGAAGAGAGTTGGCATGGCACAAAATTTCCTCATTTTCATCTGCTGCTACATTCATCATATCCTCGAGTCTATCGTTTAACCGCCCCGGTCGCCAGAACCTCGAAGGTCTCAGAGGAAGTAAATAAAAGACCAAACTTAGGAATGATGAGCGCTTGATCTCACAAGCCTGGACGACCCAGGGGAGTGGCGCTCTCTTTGCTCTCCTTTTATTTTGACTTGTTCGTACGATGTAAAAAAAAAAAAAGGGGGGATAATAGTCAGAGCAGTTCTCAGGGTAAAGCACACGCCATCTCTAAATCAAAGTTTGTTGCTGTAGACATGCTGCTAATCCCCTCGAACTCCCTTGTATTCGTTCTTCTTTCTGATTATTTCTTCTTCTAAACTTTTCCTTTTTTTAGAAGCTCTTTTCATGCAAACCTATACTTGCTTGTGTGAGCCAGATCTGGTCGAGAGAGAGAGAGATACGAATGCTACGAAATTCAGTTGCAATCAAAAGGGGCTCCATCATGAGTTGTCTGAGGCCTCCCCTCTGCTTTCTTGGATGGGCCCGGGGTTTTTTGGGCGCTAGAAGGGAGGGGGGCGGGGAATTGATTTGTGTGTACGGCGTGACAAAGGCAGCGTGTTTGCATGTTAAAGAAGACTTTTTTGGGTGGGGGGGGGGGGGAAGATGTGAGGTCACTGTCTCACTGTTTCGGAGGCCCTTTTGGCGCAACGCTGATATAGCAACACAAGCGAGCGCGTTCGACAGGGGAAGATGTATGTGCTTGTGATGTGGCGTCACACCCGGTCCTGCCCCGCCCCGGCCCCGCCCTAACCTGCTCTTACCCGCCCCCCTGCCGACCTCAGATCTATAGCGTCAGGAAGCAAGCCGTCACTCTGCCAACTCCTCGCCGATCACACGTTGACCTCAAGGGCGTCAACGCTCCAAACTGCTCCGGGTAGAAATCACAATGCGTCCGACGTGTTCGTCCACGAAAGCAAGTTCAGCTATGAAATCAGAGGTTTTTATATTCTGAATTGCTAATTTCCCTTCAAAACTGAAAGGGTGCAGCAATGTTCTACGAACACGACGCTCATTCAAAAGATAATCCTTTCATACCTCTTAAGAAAGCCTTACAAATTCGGACGTGAGGTCTTTTGTCAGCACCTCGTTGTCTTCTCGTGTCACCGGTTTGTTGTTGGTTGTAATGGTAATGGCTGGCAATGCAATGACAAGATAACTGATTAGGTAAAATGAGCGATTACGTCGAAGGGGTAAGGTGCTGAATACAGAAAGGAGCGAGAAGGAGGAATGAACAAGCAAAGAGAAATCCTGTCAAGTAAATAACTTCTGATGTACTCTCACAGATTTGGTCCATTTATTGTTTTTTTTAGGTAGAATTTGTTGAGCTATTACGGTGTGCAAAGCCTCCCTTCTGGTGAACATCTATCTTAAATCATCTGATGTATTCTGTAGAAACTAACATTAATCTCACATTGGACTACAGAGCCAAGATCTCTTGCAACTCGTCTTTTATTAAAGTTTTCTTCAGTCGGTTTGAAGTAGAAAGAAATCTCTTTACTTCCACTCTTTCCTCTTCTTCTTCTCTCTCTTTGCCTGCATCTCTCTGCTGGCTACACTCTTTTATTTGTGAGTCCTTTGTCCTCTTGCGCGCCTCCGTTTTGTCCCATTAACTCAGACGTGTCAAGGCATGCCCGTTGCTAGCTGTGCCCAAGCCCGAGCATGGCAAAGCAGGACAGATGGTTGCTAGGGAGGTTGCCAGGGCGCATCAGTGGGCGCCTGTGTGTGTGTGTGTGTTCAGTATCTCAAAGCCACGCTTCACCGTCGGACAATGGCATCGCCGGCCCACGCCGGGGTTGGGTTGTGGCACCAAGCCGCGACCCAATAATGCCGGTGCCGCTGAGGGTTGCGACCTGGAAACGGGGGCCGACTGTGATAACAGCTTGGCCGAGCGGCGGGGAGGACACCTTGTCAGTGTCGCCACGTCGTAACGCGTGAATGTCACTGTCCTGCTTGCCCGCCTGCCCCTCCACCTCCTTCCAAAACCCTCCACACACACTCCTCCCTCTCTTCTTCTTCTTCCTTGCAAGTCTGCTCCTCCATCTTGAGGAAGAAAAAAAAAAAACACAACAAGCCCCAGTAAGATACGAAGATCAGAACCGGGAAGGAAAATAAAAAGGATTCCCAGTTGATTTACTGCGCCGGTCTATTCTCGGCTCGGTTTTGAACCCACGCCTCGGCAAAGGGCTCGATTTCGCTTTGATGACCCTTTCTGGAGACTGTAATCCTTGTCCTTTGGTTTATGGCACGTTTGTCAGTTTTGCGTGTCTTCATTGAGAATGCCGTTTTGCGTGAAGCCATAATACAGACACCAGCGAATTATAAGATTAGAGACTTGTGTTTAGGGTGCCTGTGGTGTCTCTTCCATCTGTGAACTGATCCTGATGGCCGACACTGGCCGTTCACACAAGAAAACCATCCCTGTCTGACAAGTCGAGTTGATAATGATGCATTTTGGAGGATATGAGAGTACTTGAACAATGCTAAAATATACTGCAGCAGGAGTGTAAAATCCTCGCTGCTTAATGTGTGTTTCCGAACAACTTTCGGCAGAGTGTGCCATTTGAGGAGGTGCAAAGACTCCAAAGTATGTGTAAATTTTAAACTTGGCTTAACCTTAACAGGACAGATTACACTCAGCAGGTGAGTCTGTGGGTAACAGGGACAGGCTGCTACGGCGCTGGCACGCCGCCCCACCAGCAATAACTCTAATGGAGCACTTTCAGACCTCCTGGGAGGGGAAATCAAACGATGTCAACCATGTCATAATCCAGGCCAGGCTCCCTGTAAAAAACTACAATTTTAAGAGAGAGAAGAGTGGGGTTTGGTGGGGAGTCTGGGCACAGACTTATCATGACTTCTCTGATCTGACATCTGTGACGACTGATGTACATGACTGGAGAAATCCCTGTAAATCTGACAGTCTGGAATATATTTGGCCATCGACATTTCAGGGCTCCCTCATATCTCTTCCTTCAGGAGTTTAATTTGAGATAAGAATTTTAGGACTTTACACCACTTTTACACCAATTACAAATAAAAAAGGAAATATTTATGTTCAGCTTTAACACCCTTGTCAGTCCTTGCTGCAAAAGCCAGGCAAATAAATTTCACACTGAAAAGATATCTTCAGTCAAATGAAACGCTGTGTAAACAAAGCCAGCAGCGGGTGACAGTGTTTCAACAAGAGGCTTCGCTCTTCAATTACAGACCTCGAGCCTTTAAAACAAAGATATTGTTATCTCTGTCTCCCTGTTACAACCCATGTCTGATGTCTTGCTCTCACGAGGAGCTCCCTCAGGTTTTCTCTGATGGATTGCAAAGCCAAGCAATCGTGTATTTTGTAACCACAACATGGAGCTCGGCTACGACGCAAAATGGGATCAGTCGCTTTGTGATTATGAGGTCTGGCTTGTTAACAGTGCTGGCGTAGGTACTTCAAACGAAAAAACAGACCCTGACATTACTTCCGAGTGTTAAGGTTTAGAGTAGAAATCAAATGAGAACAAATTCTACTTTTGCTCGGCTAGAAAGCGACGATTGATGAAGCGTCACCCACATGACATTAGCACCCTCTTGTACTGAAGAGGAGCCGGGAGAGCTGCCTATTGAAGCACCACAGGGTGCCGTCAAACCTCTAACCTGTGTGTGTGTGTGTGTGTGTGTGTGTGTGATCTCTCCTCTCACTCGGACCATTCAGCCGGTGACTGATGATGTTCCCCTACCAGCACCAGGCGACATCGCGGCACAAAGGGCCACTCCGGGTGAAACAAAGACCCTCTAATTGTGCCTTTTGAGCAGGCCGCTTGGTCAGTCAGCTGGTGGCTGGTGGGTCCCTCGGGTCCGGCAAGTCCAGCACAGATTGGCTGAGGCCTGGGCTGCTGCACCGGGAGGAAATTGGGAAAGGAAGAGGCTTTGTGTCTCCCAGTGTGGCCGTCTGTGCTCAATAATAATAACAATAATAGCATTTTGGTTGAGAGCTCATATTCTTTAATAATATTTCAACAACACAATGACCATAATAAATAATGCACATCCTGACAGCTGCACAATTATTTTCAAATCCCATTTTGAAATGAAAGACAGACTGTTTTTAAGACTTACATTTTTAGTAAGAACCAGAAAGTATTGATAAACAGACTTATCCTTTAACCTCTAATTGCCATAGGGATGTAGTGGATGATTTGTTTGTGGAAAACAGTCGTTTTAGTTTAGAAAACCTCAAATTATGGAACATCAGCTCGGTGAAAGTTACACACAGCCAGGGAAAATAGGCATTTTTGTTTTCTTCTGAAAAATAGTATGTTTTCTCATATTGACCCACCTTTTTATTTAGCAGGACACATGTACCCTGGTTGTGCAGTAGCAGTAGTAAAAGTCTCTTAAAGTGTATTAAGAAATGACCAAGCAGACTGAAATTGCAATAGAAGAAAGAAAAAATAGACAGACGATACAAAAACAAAACAACGTGCACCGTGATTGACTTCAGAATATACAGTGGCAAAATGTGGAGCCTCAAAATAGCGAGACGCGTCGTCCAAATCGTCCAGGACACCCGGAGCGCCCTGACTGTGATGGCTGGTGGTCTGTTGTTGTGGAGGCCATTTGGTCCTATTGTTAGCCATTGTTAAGAGGGGCTATTGAAGACTAACCCTGCCTCTCTGGCTGAGGTCAATGAGGTTTGATGACAGTGTAATGACTCTTTAAAGAGGTGAGAGCATCTCTTACGAGTAAAAGCAACAGAAACGTAATTTTAAAAAAAAGGACCATTTTGGCTTAGAATCAAAACAAAACAAAACAAGGCCGTTTATAGCCGAAGTCTGCTGTGTTTATTCTTATAACAGAACCTCACAGAATCCACACCACTGCCGTGACAACTTCTCCACATCAAAACATGTTTTCTTCAAAACCAGGCGGCTATTTGCGGCGTCTCCCATGTAGCGGCATGTCGCAAGGAGAGTGTTTGTTGTTGCTGTGAAAAGACAGCCTGCTCTCTGAGACATATTTGTGTGTGTGTGTGTGTGTGTGTGTTAGTGTGTGTGAGAAAAGGCCGGCTGCTAGGGTGAAGCAGCGACAGACAACAGACTGAGAGGCAGTCTGCTCCCGCTGAGCCTGCACTGCTGTGCTCTGAACACACCACTAGAACGTGCTCTTCTGCAGATTATACATTAGTCACTCGCTCATAGTCAATACTTGTTTCACACACACACACACACACACACACACATTCCCATGCCTTACACAGTCTGTGCACTGTGAGTATTTAGCTTAAAGCTCTTCTGTGGGCCTGCACGCCTAAACCAACTTATAAACCTTTTATCTGCGTGGAGAAATGTGTTGCAAGCACAGGAAATACACTTAAAAAAATCACAAATCAACATAAAAGACTGTTTCCACGCAAAAAATAATACCACACAAAACATGCACTAAATAGAAAACGTCCGTGCCGGATCTGTCACTGGTGCATTGATTTCATTCGTCTGTGTCAGACGGATTTGTTTGACATGGGAGATGAGAGGTGGGGCTAAACTCTGCGACTGAAAGGCGAAAGGGGCGAGTCGAGTGTCTGAAGAATAAGATGGATGGAGAGAGGGCTTCCATCAACTCCATTCTCGTAAAATCTACCTTTGTTTTTTTGTCTTTTTGTTTTGTTCACAGCTCATCACTAAGGTGACACTTTGCTTAAACCCAGTCTGCCTCAGACTCTCGTGCTTCAGGCCCGTGCTGCAGAACTGTATGTTTCATGTCTGTGCCTACTTAGCAGGGTAATAAATGTAAACAACAGTCTGCAGAGAGATTAGGGTCTCCATGCCAGGCTGCACTGCCAATTGAAATCTGCTGATGAGGACGGTCGGAGCACCAACTGTTCCTCAGACAGCACCACAGAGCCACCAGTCCACACAACCCAGCCTGCTGGGATTATGTATGGTCCTGGTCCCCCCACCCCAGGACTGCAGTGTGTCGGTGTTGGTCCGTTATGAATATGTGAACTGGAAGTTAACGTTTGTGCGCCGTTTGCATGTGCTTCTGAGTTAAAATATGCACGTAAAGTAATAAATAAATGTGTGTTGATCCCGCTGGGTGCTGACTGGATGACAATAGGGGAATTCCCAGTGGACCCATTGACTCCCACTGAGACTTCTCTGTCCCAGTGGAGTCCCGAGTGTCTCCTCCATCACTCTTAAGACAGTAATTATTTCTTCGTTTTCAATTAGCAGCCGTCACCCAGTGTGGACACAGAGCCCACAGAGGAGGTGGCTATCTCCTGCAAGCTGCAAAACCTGAATTCCTGATAATTTTCACTTTTTTAAAAGCGAGCCAATCAATTATTCTTTTTCTATATATCTGATAGAACTAATGATAACCATGATTGGACCTGGATGTATGGACTCCATTTTTACATTTAAGTTTTTGTACAGATTAAACAAACGAGATATAACTTTAGTTTTACAGGGCAAGGCTAGCTGTTTCTCGTCTTTATGCTAAGCTAAGATGGGCTGTAGCTTCATATTAAGCGCACAGACAGTGTGTGGAACAATACTTTTAAACCGATAGTTTAATATTTTTGGAGTTAGCCAGGCTAGCTGTTTCCCCCCGCTTCAAGACTTTATGCTAAGCTAAGCTAATCAACTCCCAGCCAGCTCCATAGTTAGTGCACAAACATGAGAGTGGCATCGATCTTCTCATCCAGCTCTTGGCAATAAAAGCGAACAAGTATAACTGTTTTAAATGTTATAATTATTTCTTTTAAACCTCCCAGCATCTGGCTTGACTTCCCTCTGTTGCGGCTAAAATTATGCGTTTGTTTCCGGCTCACTTGGAATAAATGGAAAAAAGAAACTACAATAGCGACCATGCCAAAAAAGACAAACGGGGCCACAAGAGGCAACACTTCACTGCCAGTTATCAGCTGACCCCATGTTGACGAAATTGGAGGAAATTGGTGTCCAGCTGCAGTCGATGCAGTAGAAACCACATGGTTCGCATTTGAATAAAGGCTCTAAACGCTGGACTACATGGACCATAACGGGAATCCGGAAACCATGTGGACTCGCGGACTGGAGCTCTACGTTTTTTAATATTTACACGGGTGTGATGGGGAAACCTTCGGCTTCCTCCTGAACATTTTGAAACCGAGTTTGCACATTAAAGTCACTTCCGTGCAAATGTTAAGCACGTGTAAGGAGCAGTTTAGTGACACATTAAAAGATTACTGAGACTAGACGGAAAGCTGAACGCGCTTCAGAGGAGCTGGGACCTACACTCCATTTCAATTCAAATGGGGGGTGGCTGTAGCCCAGAGGTTTGAGAGCTTCTCTGGGCTGAATCCCTTGTTGGAAACTCCTCTTTCCTCTGTTAACAATTTCTGTCAAGGTTGAACCAACAATGCACTTAACCCCCCCGGTGGCTCCAGTGGAGCTGCAACAGTAGACGGACTGCGGTTGTACTTTCTGCTGGGAATGTGTGTAACTGTATGAATGTGGAAATGGAGCATGAGTCAGCTTTCCCTGCATGTATTATTAAATCGAAAAAGCACGTTTTCTAATGTAAATACTGAGTTTGAGCTATAAGGATAACAATATCTCACTAATGGCAATCATAAGCAGGTATTTGAAAATGGAAAAGCGACAATCTATGCAGTTTTCATTCATTTTACACTCTTATTTGAGGGAAGGTGAAGCTTTTATGTACATTTTGTTCAGGAGTTTTAACATTTGAGTTGTGTGAAACTTTGACGCATGATGAAGCGTAACTCGGAGATACTGTCCCACTGTGAATAAACCGGTGTCTGTGCTCTTACGGGAAATGTCGCCGGCATTGTGTTTAATTAGCTTTCCTTAGCGCGCCTGTAAAGGAAAAACAATTAGTCTTAATTAAAATCGCTGCGCGCCGTTGTGTGGTTTCAAAGTAATAAACCACCGACGCTGGTGCACACATACTGAGCATAAATAAATAATTTCATTGAGCAGTCGCTTTACATTTACCATGGGGACACCTTTATACAAGCTCTATGTATTTATCCTAATTGGCGTTGCTTATCTTAGCATGAATAACTGAGAGACTTTAATCAAATAACACTTGTAAATAGAATAAAAATAGAATATAGTCTGGGGTTTGTGTAGTGTGTAGGACTGCTAAATAAAATAAATATGACAGTGGTTGAATTAATTAATATATTTATTGTATTTTGCTGCTACACTACAGGAGTAGCAGCGTCAATCATTTATTTTTAATAGTATTTATTTTTGTGAGAGCACCAAACACAATAACGGCGCAGGCCTGTGACGAATGAGAGGGGTAAATATTGTGTATGTGTGAGAGCTGCTGAGGCGAGGCAGTATAGCCTAAAGATGTGACACACACACACACACACACACACACACACACACACACACACGAGACAACACACATGAATTTGGTTTAATATGTAGTAGCTTCTCCACATGGGAAGTGAAGCAGAACCCTCGCTGTTCTCCCACCAGAAGGCCTGGAGTTGACTCTATTATTCAGTTGCTTCATTTTTTTCAAATGACTCCAGGAGGGAAAACACACACAAAAAGACCTGGAGGATTGTGGGGAGCTAGATTATTATTATTATTATTATTATTATTATTATTATTATTATTATTGTTGTTGTTGTTATTAAAGTTTAGAAGGAAGTGGAAGCACAACTGTACCTGACTGAGAGATTAATTCAAAGGTAGTCTTGTCTTGAATGCATATTGTGCTAAATAATTGGTGCTATTATCACCTCTGTTCCCTCTTTACTCATTACTTTGGTTTCACGTATGCTAATGTTTTTAATGTGCAACATTATCACATTTGTTGCGGGTTATTTGGGGCTGTTTGGCAACCACATTCGGCGGCGTTTTGAAATGAAAACGATCTCCGTACACACGAGCGTTTTATCACCGTTTCAGAAATAACCTCCGTCCATATTACATGCCTGAAAACGCATATCACATGACCATTCACATGCAGTTGTGTAAACAGGAAGCAGATCGTCTACTCTGCGACTGGTTGCTTAGTTAGTTGCAGGAAATACTACGAACGAAGAGCAGCGATGGAGAAAAGTAAGAGCAGAGATTTCTCTGCTTGGCTCGAAATAAAGTGCTGTGATTCGTTATCCATGTTGGATTAACCGCTGGTGGTCGAGGCTGATGTTTTTTGTTTTCTTCTGGGGAAAGGGTCACCTGATAGGTGCGTGACGACGAATCGGAGAAGGACAAGTCGTGGCTAACGAACGTGGGTGTCCCGGAGTTTTCAAACTAAAACGGGGTCGGCAGCTTTTTAAAAGGTCTCTGTTTTAGGGGTTTTAAAACACTGGAGTAGTGAGGACGCTAGCAAAAGTTATGCGTTTTAAAACAAAAACATATTAGAGTGGATGTAGCCTGAGATGAGTAAGATGATGAAGGAAAAGCACACTTATAATAGCTTCGATAATAAGTCCAAATGATACAGAATGTGGCACACATAAGCATTTAACTTCCTTTTAGTTAAATGATCTTTATGGGCCATTAGTGGGCTGCCCTCTTCCTCCACTTACAGCTTGCCTACATTGTCAAACTCAGGTGTAGTTTAAACCTTTACCACTTCAACATGTGGGTGCCTTTCAAAGAGCTTAATTAAACTAATTATCCAACCAGAGCTATACTAGATAGCTAAAGTGATTAAAGTTTTAGTCCGTCTGATGGTGTATTATCAAGCCCCTATAATTTACTCTGTAATTTAGAATTAATTGGAAATAATGTGTACGGTGCACTGGGCACATAGTGTGGCCCTCCTAATCTATGGCCTTTGTAAGTGGATGAGATAAAGCTAACCTTTTCCCCCTTCATGCAGGTTCAAGTTAATTAAATCTCCTTTTTAATTGTATTGTAATACAAAACGCACATTACTCCGTTAATACGTCTCCTCTAGTCTGAGCAAAAAAAAAAAAAAGAAGAAGAAGCTAATAGAGGGATTGAATCAAGAAAAAGGGAGAGAGAAGAGGGAAAAAGTAGTCATTTCTTCCCCTTGTTCATTTTCTGAGAGAAGTGAAGTGTCAGCGAATTCGGGGTGGCGAGGGCAAAATTAATTATTTCAGCTTGATAAAGCTTTTCATCTCCCTGACTCCTTGCACTGAAAAAGCCAATTAATGATGTCAAACATGCTCTCCCTCTCCGGGGACAGCCTCCGCTCTGATGAGTGTGTTTACCGCAATGGGACAGACTGGGTGAGCTATATATATATATATATATATATATATATATATATATATATATGTGTATATATATGTGTATGTGTATGTGTGTGTGTGTGCGCGCTACCTCCATGCCCAACACAGGACCTTCCTCTCTAATCACAAGCCCACCTGTCAGGCCCCTGCCTCATTATCTATGTACAGAGAGGCCATTTTGTCAAGGCAGCTTCTTCAGCAGCCTTCTGCCCGCCAGTGGGGATGTATGGCACTGTCCTCCGCGAGATAATTCACTTAATTATGGGGTAGAAGTGGCCCGAAGCAGGAATAGGTCAACACAAACTGACATGTAGCTCAGTGCAAAGCTCATACGGCTTCAAACTGTGTGCAGGCCCCTGAGACAAGAGCATACAAACTTCTCCCATCTGGGGAAAGGTTAGCTTACTAATGAACTGACGGGGGGAAATCTATCTTATCTTGCTCCTCCTCTTGAGCTGCAGGGTTAGAGGTCAGAGTCTGAGGCGTTTGAGTATCTTGCTCACGCACAGTAAAACATTAACATACTTAAATGCGTGATTAAACGGACCACTTGAACCTGGGGTTTTTTCTAGGTTGGCTGACAGTCTCTTAAACCATCGGAATCGGGATTAAGTAAGTAGATTTAGCTCACATACTAAACACTGAACTTGCATACTACATTTGTAGTATATAATTAATAGTTATTAACTTGCTTGATGAAAAGAGAAAATTGTGCTGCACTTTTTGTGGATCTGTTCAAGGTTTTGGATACTGTTCATCATGTTAAATAAGCTTTGATGTTCATGCCAATGGTTTTAAATCAAAAGGTGTCCCACAAGGATCAATATCAGGCCCCCTACTGTTTGCTCTATACGTAAATAATACCTCTTTTCCAGCTGAAAATGGCAACATTCATTTTTACGCTGATGATACCATTTTGTATGGCAACCGCAAGCCAGGCCTTCTCCTGCTTACAGTCTGCTTTTGACGACCTCCAGACCTATTTAATTCATTTAGAGCTTGTTCTGAATTTCACAAGAGCCCCAAGGATTTGACGTTCTTACTCCAATCCACGCTCTTAATGGAAAACTAACAGATAACAGCACAGTATTATAAGTACTTAGACATTTGGTTAGAGAGCAGATTGTCCTGTAAAGCTCATGTTGAACATCTCGCTCAGAAACTAAAAATATCTAGAAGGCGTCTGCATACCTGCGTTTGTTGATGCCATGCTAATTAAGTTATTTAACATCCTTACATTAGTTGAGTTTGAAGTCCAACCCTGAAATGGGGAGGACTGGTTTCTGGTATTATGCACCTCTATTACTGCAATGAACTGCAAAACAAATTGGAGTTAGAGGCAGCCATTCATTCCTCCTAGAGACTTTAAACTTCTATGTGCTGATCTTTTTGATTATACTTGGGACTGTTTTAATTAGTGTGTGTGTGTGACTAAATTGTCGTGTTGTATGTATGTCATTTGTTAAAGAGATCTTGATCTCAATGGGACTTCCTGAATAAATAAAGCTTAACTAAACGGCATCAGTCAGCATTTCAATTAGCGGTAAGTTGAATGCTTTTTGTCCAGCAGATTACAACTATAAAGACCCCAAAAAAGAAAGCCTGCAGCTAATAAATGATAGCAAAACAAAAGAGCCATATCAGGATCTCTCTGCAGTCCATTCTCATATTAAACGGGGTTCTTCTTCTTGGAAAGTTCACTCTGGTTTTTGGCTCATCTTTCTGTAGGTGGAGGTATTGTCTTTGTCAGTTCAGCCACAGTAGCGCCTGCTTATGCTAACTATCTACATCTTTTGCTTATTACAAACCAACCATAACCACACATGAAAAATTACTGATCGTGCATCAAATTGTTTCTTCCTTCTTGAAAAGTGAGCAGGGTTCCCACGGTCATGAAATTCCTGGAAAAGCTATGAAATTAGAAAAACTGTGGTTTGGAATTGAGAGAATATTTTGGAAAAGTTTTAAATATATTGTCTTGGCTATTGTTTAATATGTTCATAAAAATCCCAAAACATGTCTAACGTTATGTGAAATACGTTCCTCGTGTTACAAATTTTAAAATCTAGCATCACGTGATACACGTTGGCGTATGCAGCTAGTTGGCGGCGGGAATGTCTGAAGTTAGCAAGCGCTAGCAGTTAGCTTATCCGCAAAAATGCCTGGGAAGTGCATGTTTAATAATGTTTGGCTTTCGAGCGACAAATATAATACGTGGCTCGAGAGAGAGAGAGAGAGAGAGGCAAAATTTGGTAGTCTGCGGCGCGAACACACGGCATCTGTACACTTTCCATCCAACCTATTTTACTACTTAAATAAAGTCATGGAAATGGGGTAAAATATTATGGAAAAGTTTTGAAAAATCATCGGTAAAAACGTGCGTGACCCCTGATTGTATACATCGATAGAGAAACAACATCAACGTGCAGAAATAAAACCAGGAGGCGAAGGAACGTGTCGGCCATGTCGAGCATCTCCGTGTTCTTTTCTTCCTGTTTATCTGCTTATTAATGACGTGCGTGTTTACTATCATCCACCATGTGTTCACACTGATCACTGTAACATGTGACCCACACAGAAATGGTGTGTGTGTGTGTGTGTGTGTGTGTGTGTGTGTGTGTGTGCGCGCTGTTGGACAGGGTGAGAGTGAAATATGGACTTGGACGGGGAGATGAGGGTGCTGGCGCTGATCGCTGACAGCGCGATCAAGATGTACTTGACTGCTGTGTGTGTGTGTGTGTGTGTGTGTGTGTGTTTGGGGGTTTTGGATGTGTGTGTTGGCGTCTAAATATCTGCTGCACCCCCCCACCCCACCACCACCACCTCCCCGTACTTCATCCACTCTGGAAGATGACGGTGATTTAAAGTCACATCTCGCTAATGCAACACACACACACACACACACACGTTAACATGTAGAAAAAGACACACTTATGGGAACCATGTGGGACAGACTGTCTCTGACATTACAACCATCATCTCACTCACTCTCCTACCCATGTCTCCCTCATTAAACCTTCATTTGGAGAGGTCGTGTGTGTGTGTGTGTGTGTGTGTGTTTCGTAAAAAGCCCTGCTTGTCAGGCTCCTCCAGGCATATTGATAGAATTAATGCCTGCTCGTTTATAGGAATGAAGTTCTCTCTCTTTACGTCCCTCCCTCCCTTCGGAAACTGATTTAGCCATCAGTCAACTGTATCGAGTTTACACTACACATGTGTGTGGGCATGTGTCTGTTTGCATTTGAGACTTGTAAGTTATGTTTCTGTCCGCGGATGCTGTATCGAAACAACTGCGATACCGAAATCTAAATTCCTAAAAGAAGCGGAACCCGACACGGGTAAAAAAAGAGAAATTGGCTGAAATATTTGACCTCACTGAGGCGTGGTTCACTTGTTTTGTCGGGGCACTGAAGGATCTACTTTCCGTCTTGTTTATCACCCCCCACTCTAGTAAAAAAAACATTAATAACTCCGAAACTGCAGGAGCCACGTGGATGAAGTTAGAAGTGGCAAACCCAAATGCTTGTTTTATCTTCCTCATCGACGAATGCAGTGCTAATACAGAACTCAAATGAAGCATGCATGTTCTTCTGACTGACAGGTGTTTCTATTATTTTGTCCACCCCATTTTTATCAATGAAGGTCGGCTAAATAACAGAAACACCTGTTAGTATATATATAACACAATGCAATTCAAAAGCACCACGAACTGCAGCCTTCAAAACGACAAAAACTGAATATTATAACCTTCATGAAGGGAGGATTTATTACAGGGCTGTTGTAGCAGTTTAAGCTAGCAGGTGTAGCTAATGATAAACTGCCAGCTGAGTGTATATTTAGTGGTGATTTGCTAAGACAGAACTTCATTTGAGAGGCCTTAAAGACAGTTTAGAAATATTGCTCTTTAACATCAGTTTGCTGAATTTGTGACTCACTGTTGCAGTAGCTTAGCATGTTAGCTGAACGATAATCAGGTAGTTTAGCATTTAGCACAATCCTGTAATTATTTGTAGCCCCATTATCCGCTGTTTAGCAAAAGTTATAACCTTTTTTTTCCCCCCCACAGTGTGTGAATGTGTAATCGGCCAGCAGGTTAGCCAGGACGCTCTTCCTTCCTCATCTATTTTTAATTTAACTGAGGGGGGAATCCAGTCGTTTTATTTTATTATGCAGACATGCCTGAGTGTCACGGTGTAGAGTGGCTGGTGACATTTGACAGCTTTCCCCTGTGTGTGTGTGTGTGTGTGTGTGTGTGTGTGTGTGCATCTCTGTGGCTGCATAGTCCATCAGTCAACATCATGCATGTTCAGTACGTCGAGGTATATCTGCCTGCGTGCCAAAACGTCCACCTTAACAAGTCCGCTGGTATTAGCTTAAAACTTGATGAGTGCCGCGACCCACCGAGTCCCGCAGCGGCAATATTTTACACGAGCTGTCTCACACCCTCGAAATTAATTTGAGGATGATGAGGTTAAATATTCTACAAGCAGGGCTTTAAAGCATTTTTAAACAGCAGCCAGAGAGGAGGTTTGTTAAGGCTTGTTTGTTGCATCAGGATATTAAACTTCTTTAGTGTCGTCTTTAGATTTACATTCACTTAAAAAACATAATAACCAGTAACGAGCTTTTGAAAAACTTGTATATTCGTGTTTTCATTGAAATGCTGCTTTATACTTTTACGCCACTATATTTGTTTTGCAGCTATAGATTACAGCTACAGCAACATTAAAATACTGCTTACGTGTTAATTAATCAGTTTATATATCACTCTGAAAGGGGCCAGTGTGCATAAATAGTACTTTTGCTTTTTTAAGGACTTTTTGCTGATCATGCTTTTACTTAAAATTTTGAATGCATGACTTTTACTTGTAGTAGAGTATTTTTACATTGTGATATTTTGACTTTTACTTAAGTAAAGCTTCCTACTATACTTCTTCAGCCACAGCCTGCCACCTGTTTGATTAACATGCTCCGTTATGTATGTTGTTAGCCAGAGAAATAGCGTGTTTGTTGCTAAGTTATTACTCCTAAATTCAATCAAATGCACAAGTCAACACATGAACATGAGGACAGGATGCACAAAAGTACCAAATACATGTTTATTTGTGGTTTGGACGGAGTCTGAGAGAGTATTTCTGCACCTCCAGAATACCCCGACTCTCCATTCTCTTCTTCAAAAAAGCAAAAAGCCGTCGACAGATCCCTCCAAATAAATCTCACTGATCCACTGTTGATTGACTGTCTCTTCTCCTTGTTGTGTCTCTCTTCCTCCTGGTTTCAATTGAGTGTTTTTGCATTGAAATAAAATGCCACATATTGCCCCGCGCGGAAGGTGACAGAGTGAATTATGTTCGCTATAAGAACAGATTACCCAAATGATTAGCATTCATTCAGTGTTCCTGTTCATTCGTCTTAATTTGTGCCACAAAAGTAGGTCAATTTTAGGCCATTTTGCAGTTTTGTAATCAAATTAAGTAAATCACTTCCTTCTCAGTTTCTCCATTATGTTTTTTTCCCTCTCTGTCTCTCATTCACTGTCCCTCTCTTCATCTTTTCGTCACTCCTTTTTTTTCTGCGCTGCCTCGCGAAGCCACAGATCATCAAAGTCCTCAGCGCGCCACACTGATCGTCGGCGTGTTTGACATTATGTGTCAAAACAGGCCGCACTGTCTTATTTCAGCCCGTGACATTTTCTTTCTCTTTTTCATCTCCCCCCTCCTCTCTCTCTCTCTCTCTTCATCTTTTCTGTGTAAATCCACTGCCAAAAATTCCTCCACAAATGTCCAGAGGCGATTTCTTCTTACGAATGACAGATGCAAACAGCCCTTGTGAGATGGGTGGCTCGTCTCCCTTGACAGACTTCCCGGTTGTATCCTCATCTGAACCTCAGAGTCATCTGTGTTTTGAGATCCAGCGACACCAGACAGCCTATACGGTAAACCCGTCTTATCAGCAGAAATTACGTCGCCCTGAAACTGACAAAATGAAGTCAAACATCTAGCTGGATGCATCAGTAAATAATATGGTTAGTTAGATATAAAGCTTTATACTTTTCCTTCTTCTTTCCATTGTGGTCGCTGATGAAGACGAGAGACATGCACTTAAAGATGAAGATGGAAAGGTGGTGTCTTTGAACTGCCAAATACCGTTAGCTAGTTAGCTTTGTTAGTTAGCTTGTCGGCTAAAATGCTTTAGCTAGTGTTACAAGAGTTTATACAAGTTGATACTGCACTGTATGAATGACTAACATAGGGCTGCAGCTAACGATTATTTTCATTATCGATTAATCAGCCGATTATTTCCTTGATTAATAGTTTAAATTTCCCACAGCCCAATGTGACGACGTCTTCAAATTGCTTCTTTTGTTCGACCAACAGTCCGAAACCCAAATACTCTTAATTTATTGACATGAATGCCAAAGAAGAAGCTTTAAGAAGCTAAAAAGTTTCACCTTTTTGCTTGAAAAATGACTGAAATGATTAATCGATTATCAAAATGGGTGGCAATTAATTTTCCTTCCGTCGCCTAATCGTTTAATTGACTAATCGTTGCAGCTCTGGACTAACATCGCGCACTCTGGCTCGTGTAGTTTTATGAAGAAAGTTAGCTTTAGCTAGGTGGCTGTTTTCAGTTAAGCTAGCTAGCCAAGGTTGAAAAATGTAAATTAGCTCGTCAAAGATATATAGAAGAGTAAAATAAATTAAGGTTTAATTCGTCTTTATCAAGAAAAAATATCTCCAGCTATATTTGTGACTTTTGTGTCTGATAACCTTTAACTACATTTTGTCAGTTTTGGTCCTCCATATGAATAACACGTTTGCCCAAATGAAATGTGGTGGACCATTTGAAGTGACAAAAAAATCAAAACAAAACTGTTTTCCGAGCAGCTTGAACATGACAGATTTATGCTAAATGCACAGTAATTTTAGCAAGAAAAAAAAAATCACACAAAAACTAAATCCTAAGCAGACGTTTCTTTGTTTTAATTGATTTTTTTTGGTTTTGGTGATGAAGATTGTGATTATGATTTTTACAGCGAATGCATCTCCTGCAGCCAAACAAAATTTTTATATTTCACACCAGCGGATATTGACAGAGACGACACAGCAATTGTCTCTTCATTGTTAATTTCTTTCTATTGCCAAAAAGGGGGGAGGAGAAGAAGAAGAAGAGAATGGGAGGAAGAGGAGGGGGGCTGGTGGCAGTTGAAACCTCAGTTGTGTCACAACTACCAATTTGCGGCCAGTTTGAGATGTTGACATCTGCATTCTTTCACGTTCTGCTATAACTCTGAGCCCAGAGAGCAGCTTTAGATTGCTTTATTTATCTCGACGCTCCTGCGGTGAAGAGGATGCTCCGGCCTGGACAGCGGATTTGGATTTGGGTTATCATATTTTATTCATGTTACCAGTTATCTGTTCAATTATGTTATTTATTTCCCAACACGAAGGTCGACGTGCTGTTTCGAAACAGCTTGGTATTGAATCTCAATCTACTCTGAGCACATGGCATCAAGTATTGAGAGTTGATATCAAGTGCTTGGCCAGTTGTTTGCTTATTCTTTGATTAGATAAGTCTGGAAACTTTCCTGACTTTACAAAGCTTTTTTTATTTGAAACTGAAGAGGACAAAACATGTTAATATCCCCCAAAGTTAAGGCACAGACACTGATATGCAGTCTGTTTTATTAGTTAATTTTTGTTGGCCTAAAAGTAGGTATATCTAGTCTAAACATACTGGAATCAGCCTGCAAAATAAGTTTTTAATTGGAGAATGTAAACTCCCCCCAGAAGGACACGAACTCCTCCCCAGATAAAAAAAAAATAAAGGAATATATTAGGCTTAAAAACTGCAATGCAGCACAACCTGTATACAGTGTACATTTTATGATCTCCAAAGGCCATAAAGGCTGACATCAGCATTGCTCAAACGTTCACCGACTGCTCTCAAATTACCCAAATGCCCCTTTCAGATTCCCGTCCCTCTCCACGGGGGGACTGCTGCTGTCCTCGTACAGCTACTGTCTGGTTCCCATGAGCTGTGAAACAGGATCGTGGCCAGACTACAGCTGTTTGATATATAGGACGCTTCCTGTCCTGACGCATGATATGTCCATTTTGGGGGGAAAATTATGACTAAAAGTTCAAACACCCAAGATCTTTGGGAGCCGTTCTCTTAACAGTGTTTATACTGTGATATGCATGGACCTTTTTAATTTAGAAAGGCTTTGTTTTAAAAGGACATAAATGGCAACATATCGTTAGCCAGGTAGCTAGTAGACCTTGAAGTTAACAGACAACATTTTGCTGCAAGTTGTGTTTTCTAATACACATACAGAAAGGCAATAAGACAAATAAACTGTCTTTTCTGTTGTAGCTGTGCTTCAGTTGCCAGGACATAATTAAGATCATGTTTCTCCTGACTCAAACAATAACTTGGCAGATAGTTTTGAGAGCAGATAGTTTACTGCGGGGGGAAGATTTGACCTCCCGTAGTATCAGACATGGATTCATCAAAAGATAAATGATACATTGCAAGATTTAGATGGTTTCTGATGGTCCTCTGATTGCCTAATCAATGCTTAAATCTACAGTCTTGTCTTTCTAAAGTTATTTTGTGAATATCCCCAAAAAATGGCTCGGCCCATTTTCTGTAGTTATCTTTTAATCGACGTCTTTAAAGCCAACAGAGTGGAACAAAAACATGCAGGTCAGCAGCCTTTTGAGTTCCAGATAAACATTTTTGTGCCAAGGAATCCATTTTACAATGATCTGTGAGGTTATAAATATTCGACGGTGTTATCTAGACGGATTCTGATGTGCCGAAAGCACGGCTGATGGTTGAAATTGCAAAAAATACTCGTAGGGCTAGCTTGCAAACTAACAGCTAACACGTTAAGCAGCTGGGGAACATGCTATAGCGCTACTCGGTCACAAAAGGCTCCCCCAGCTAGCAAGCTAACTGATAAGCTAATGGTAGCTTCCTTTCCATGTTGGACTGTCCGACTCTCCGTTCCCCTCAAAGGTCAGCGATGTCAAGGCAGCTAACAAATGTGCTGATCGCAGCGAATACATTGAAACGAACTGCTTCTTATGCTAGCGCGACTGGGCCTTTTTAGATGCGCAGCGCAACAGCTTAGTAGCTAGCTAGTTTATATCTTCATCCTAATCGGGTGACAAGGTTTGAGAGCGATTTGTTGTGAGATTCAATGGTTCCAGTAGGTTTAAGCTGGTTTAAATATAGCGGAAGTGTCCTCTTATTGAATTGCAGAAATAAATAATTTCTAAATGTTGCAGGCGAACGTTCAAAAACATCGTCACTGAACGTAATCCAGGGTTTTATCAGCGTTCAGTCTCGGGTTTCAGCGCGTTGCTCGGGGGACACCCCAGCAGGGTTTGTGCTCACAGACAATAAATAGGGCTTGAACCCACATTCTCTGGTTGAACGGCAGTTTCTTTAACCACAGAACCATCCTGCCGTCTTTCTCTCCACTATTTCGGGATGCTCTGCCAGTAAACCCGCGCCAGTGATTGCAGGCTGCTGCATTTGATGACCCAAGGAATGTAAAGCGATACGTATCTTCATATCACAACCAGATTCGAGGGGAGATTTAAAGAGTACACTTGCGTTCGGCACACATCTTGTCTTTTGCTATTTGTATGCGCGTCAGTCATTCAGTTGGCCGGCCTCTCTGTGTCTCTTTTCTAAAGTATGAGAGTGATTACAAGAAGCTGACAATCAGGTCCAGGCCTGTATCTCCGTCCTTTATCTTCTCAGAGAAGTCTCCGTGCGTGCATCTTCGCTGCGTCAACTCCCATTACTGTGATCTCCTTTCATTTGGCCTTTCCGCTCAGTCCACCACACACACACACACACACACACACACACAGGCAGATGCATGCTACACACACACACAAGTGCACACGGATGATACAGAGATGTACTCTCACCCACCCACACCATTCCAGGCGCTTCCAAATGAGAGGGACAGCAGTGATGCCACAGGCCGCAGGCCACCCAGAACGGCAAATGAATACTCTGCAGTACATCGCACTTCATCTGTCTGTCCTCTCTAAGACCAGCAAGCTTCTAGTGTGTGTGTGTGTGTGTGTGTGTGTGTGTTTTCATAGATAATGCTTGTTTGAATATGCTTGAAGCACCAAATAGTTGGGGGCGCACCACATCGGGACAAATAGTGCCAGATGATTTGTCAATTGCAAAAAAAAAAATGGTTCAGTTAAAATCTCTATGTGGCATTTTGTACTTTATTTACGTGTGTAAATGTGATTTTGATAATGTGCTACATGTCTTTAAAGCTGCTCTAATCAATAATTGTATACTAATGATGGGTCAGCTGACTAAATGAATTTAAATCCGCCTGTTCTCGCTTGGCTGAGGTGGAAAAGTTGGTCTCTTCTTCTGCAAAGGTATAATGGCACCTGCCTGGAGAATTGGCGCCACCAACTGGTTTATCTCAAAGTCAAAGAGTGGTGGATGGAAAACGTGCATTAATTAGCATTTTTTCTTTTGCAGATTTTCTGGAAATTTGGTTCAAATTTGCGCTAGATTTGGATGGAAACTACTCGCTCGCAGTGACAAAGCTCTAGTGAATTTCTGCTCACCGTTTTGATTTTACATCCCGCAACTTTTACTCTTCTGGTTCATTCTCACGGCCCTCATCAACCTTGTCTCCAGTCAGATAAACCCTCTGTACGCTACTTGCCCAGAACCAAGCGGCACGCTGATAAAGTTAGCAACTAGCTGGTGAACACAGCGGCGCATTTAGCATCTAAAGAGAAAGATATTTAGACCAAAGCAGAGCTAAAAGGAGAGTAAATATTGGCCGAAAACACGACTCCAAATGAATGATAATCTTTCAGTGCCTGCTGGTTTTGTTAATAAACTCCTTTCTAAAACGTTTGCCATGTTAGCTTAAAAGTTGCTGTGTTTAAATCTTGTTTTTGAGGCCAAAAAAGATCAGCTATTGCATGTAAGTATGTAGAGTCAAACATGACACAGCTGATACCATGTATGTTGTGGCTTTTTGTGGTATTCTTAGCAACCGTAGCGTCTTTCCCAGTTGGCAGCACCGCTCAGTGTAATTGCTGTAAACAAAGCGGGTCCACGGTTGTGACAACTGGTAGCTTTTATCTCGTACCAGTGCTGCTGTTAGTGGTAGCATTTCTTAAAATGAAGACCACATTTTTTTTCACATAATCCCCCCGTCTTCTTCTCCTGTCGCAGAGAGGATGTTACTAATTGTTCTCCTGTTGCAACATGTGTTTGTTTTGTTTTACTGAAGAGGACAGCCGTGTTGGAAGCAATTTGTTTCCAGACTTTTACCCCCGTCTTTGACGTCTTTAGCCCCATTTGCACTGAAAGAACGGCAGCAGGTAGCAGATAGCAGAGCGTCGGTCAGCGTCTTTTCTCTGCGTCGACCTCCTGCAGTCCCTTCATGAACTCTCTCTAGCTTTCATTCTTCTGACTCCCTTTTGTGTTTTTCCTCTCTTAAATATCTGCTGGGAGCTACAGGCTGGATGTCAGGGCACAAAAGGGAAAAAAAAAACAAAAAAAACAGGAATGTCATCCATCTAGCCAGCCAGCCAGCCAGCCAGTCAGCGAGGCCAGGGCAGGCGAAGTGCAGAAGGGCCACAAGTCTTTGAAGTCCTCCCTGACAGTTGTGGACCCTGGACGCTCCCTGGCACAGCGCAGCGAAACCTGATCACGTTTCATTATTTTGATGGGAAAATCAGACAAAACGGTTCACTTGAGGTTTATTTTAGCGATGCTAACCACTTGTCAAAGCACGGGGAACTTCACAATAGTGCATGGACCCACGCGCACGATCACACACACTCATGAATAGCACGTAGAGTTCACTTTAGATTAGGCAACAAAGAACACATTCATCTTTTTAGGGCCGGCCAGTAGTTTGATGTGTTCCGGTCTGTTTTGTGTTTTGTTTTATTGTGCCGTTTCCTGTATGGTACACACACGCACACACACACACACACACACACACACACACACACACACACGCCCTCTTAACATCTGTAGCGCTTGATTACATTAGTTTTGTGTTTGACTTAAATCAGAAACTTGTGCACTTAAAGGTTGGCATGTTTTATGGGCATGTCCTTTACTCGCTAGATTAATTCTCATGGTCTCTATCTGCAGTTTATAATTCCATAAAAACATAATTGAAAACTGGATTTTATGTCTCTCACAGAGCAAAACTCCTGGAGAACCAGAGTTACAGAGGAGTCACTAAATCTGTTTTACTGTCAGTGAGTTTGGCGAGTTTCGTTTGAACATCAGCCTCACTCTGACCTTCATAAAGGACGGAAAAGCAAATAAAAACAACAACTATAACTGCAATTAGCACTAGATTTAGTTATTAGTTATGCCACCTGTTACTGGAAAACCTGTCACTGGTAAATATTGTGGCTGTCGCTTTTTCACCGACTCGTTTAAGCGCTTCACAGGAAGTTGTTTGTGCAAAAGAGGAAAGACTCCAGAGAGGTTTTATTACCTAAAACTGAACACACACTGGTGCTGCAAGAAGAGCCTGAACAGCTTGCTCCCATTATTTTTTAATATTTTTATAAAAAGTTACAATAATTTAATATTTCAGTTCAATTCAACTTAATTTAAAGGGGAAGTGCGGCTGATTTCGTACATCAAAGTACAGGTCTTGGGGAGTACTACGAAATCAGCAGCCCGCTCCTCGTCTCTGCTTGATGCTAGCTGCTGCTAGCATAACACACCTGAACCTCTGTTGCATTGTGGGCAATGTAGGCCTTAACTTTCACCATGTAATGCAACAGGTGTGACTTTTAAAGGTAGATTGGACGCCTGGAAGTTATTAGAAAAAGTGTCTTCCTCCATTTTGGCGTGCCCTCGTTTTCAGAT